>JAQIXA010004130.1:0-12072 GCA_034699045.1 Nanhermannia cf. coronata Gr-Ori-00579 | reverse complement strand
AAAATTGGAAAAAATTAATAAAATCCTCTGTAACTTGTAGTACTCCCCAAAGCGCCAGAGTGTAGCCAGAACCCTGAGCCCGACTACAAATTTTTTCAGCCCATCCGAAAAGCCCAAAAAAAGCCCGAAAATTTTCTAAGAGCATTTTCATTATTCTTCATTATAAATTTTTTTTGTTTTGATCAATTTCAAAAGTAAACAATAGGGTATTTTTGACCCTATTTTTGGCTGGAATTTCATATACCTAGTGCAATTTGCAATTTTTATTTTGCATTTGGCTTACTTGTAATTCAAAAATTCGCTAGTAAAGAGTAATTCTCAAACTTCGGGCCTCGGGTGGGTCTTCGACAATATGTAGGCCCACCCGAAGCACGGACGACTTAAAAATTTGAGCCCGGACGGGCCTGGCCTGGGCTTGGGCTAACCCGAAAAAAAGCCCAAAATCCTCAGTCTGTAGTAGATAGTAGGTAGGCATAGGCATTTATTATTACTTTTTAACTTTTTAATGTACCTACTTAAGTATATTAAGTAACTTATTTAGAGAAAGAAGTTAGGTATTAATGTTAATGTTATGTTAATATATCACTAGTCACTTTACTAAATATTAAAAACATTTGCACAAGCTATAATTGCACTGTACTTTAATTTACTGGAAATTACCTACAATTGATTATAATTATAGGCACTTAAAAATTCGCTCAAATCAAGGAAATTTGTAAGTAGACAGTAAAGCAAATCCAAAGATAATCAACCCATTATTGATTATTCGATTCGCGAATACGAATCTACCAACTGCTACTTATTGTGAATATTAATAAAAAATATCTAAAATAATTAATCTTTTTAAATTAATGAAGATCCCTAAATGAATTGTTTGAATTGAATTTTAATTGAAATCAAAAATTTAATGATACTATCAATATCATTAATTATCCACACAATTAATTAGGTATATCTCCAATTAAATAAAGAATTAGATTTTATTTCCAATTTTTATTTTAATGAGAATGTGACAATTGATAACTAATGACAAATTATTATAATTAATTTTACAAATCTTGGTATAGATTAACAATTAAAGAATGAAATTATTAAATGTAATTTAAGGTTTGAATAAAATGTATAAAAATCTTTTTCTCTCATTTCCTAATTACATATTTATAGATTTTTAGTTTAGATGATATAATAAAATTAGAAACTATAATTTTGGTCTTTTAAATACTACTGAATTGATCAGATCAAAAATCAAATGATAAAATAATCTAGTACCTACCAACTTAGTTTTTTTTTTCAAATATGAATTTTGAATTAGATTTACTAAATAGAATAAAGTAAATAGGTAAGTAATTAAATGTAAATGTATGTAATGTAAAGTATTAAAAATGTAATGTAAGGTGATAGGTAAGTAATAATAATAGAAATATATTTTAACAAATTAAATAAAATATACCTAGAGAAATAAATTGGAATGAATCCAGAAGGAAACTTGAACATGAAACGAAATTATGTAAACAGTAAGTAATGATATTAAACTTATAATTAATATTAATAAGATCAAGAATTAATTTTACAATTACCTAGTTATTAAATCCTAAAAAATATACCTAATCAATAGAATTTGATTCTTGTTGATGTTTATCAAGAAAATTGTATAATTTTAATATGAGCTAAGCTAAATAAAATATTTCAACTTTTATCTAATGTATACTGTATAGTTTAATAATAGCAATAATAGTTTGAAAGGTAAAAATAATCATTATAAGAAACTGATTACCTAAATGAATAATTTTTTTTCACCATAATTCACCCTCACGTTCTTTGGATGGAACTTCAATAACTCTCGGCTTATCAATGATGCGAGCAGTTCTATTGCCCTTTTCTACAATTCCGATAATCCAAGCTTGGTAACCTTTGTAAAGTAAAATAAAATTATTATTATCATCATGAAAATTATTCATTTCAGTAATATGTGTTCAAAAAATATAGGTACTAATACTTACCCTCTTGTTTTTCAATATCTTTACAAAATGCAGCAGCTGTAAATTATAAAGTGAGCGAATATTAAAATAATCCGAAAATAATTTTAGACTCCTTAATTCTTATCTTATCTTTTGCTTTATTTTATTATTATTATTACATATAAACTTACCTTGTTCACGTGGCAAACAAATCAAAAGCCCACCTAATAGGAAAAAATGGAAAATTAGATATTATACTTCTACCTACATATTATTATGTATTTTGACATAATAGATAGTATAGATACTTTATTCAACAATTAAAATATTATTGTACCCGATGTTTCTGGACAAAGACCTTGAAGTAGTTGGAACATATTTCCACATGCTTTAGCAACTCCAGTCATTTTGGCAATAACTGGCAAGTTATGAATTACAAATGAAACTTCATTCTTTTGGTTTTTTGCAAGATTAGTCGCATGTCTAAATATTAATAAAAATATTTTTTTTATAAATTAGAGAATACAAAAACTCAATAGACTAAATTATATTTAATTAACCTAGCTATCTAGTTGTTAACAATACTTTAATTCTATTTACTATTTTAAAATAAAAAAAGTGTACCCTAAAAGTCCAAATCCAGTAATGTCTGTAGCTCCATGAGCATTATATTTATGCATTAGTCGAGCAGCTAATAAATATAATATTTTTATTTCAAGTTCAAGATTTTTTATATTTTTAAATCTTACCATTTCGATTAAGTCTTGCCATAGAGTCCATAGCCCGATTATATGCTTTACGAACATCTTCTTCATTAACGACCAGTTTTATACGATTCCATCTTTCCGTCATGTCTAACCATTGATGAGCGTTGACTGCTACTTGAGTTCCGAGTGGTTTAGTAAGAACTAAGACATCTCCAGGTATTGCATGTTCGGGTATGATAAATTCTTGTGGTTGACAAACACTTGCAGCAACACCACCGATTGTAATCCAAGGTCCTAAGAAAACACATTTTCTTGTCAAAAACATTGTAATTACAATTACATACTTAACTTAAGGCAATTAAAAGTTTTACCTAAGATAGTTTGACCGCCAGTGATCTCCGTCCCAGCTTCAGTAGCAGAATCTTTAAATCCCCTCATCATCAGTGGCATTATTACATCTCTTTCTTTATCAGTAAGTTTTGAAGAAATAGATAAGATCATGAGCATACTATCAACTTCTGTGGCTCCCATCGCATATATATCACTAAGAACATTTGCACAAGCAATTTTTCCTAAAAATAGAAACAATTATAATGAAAACACTATGTATTTGGAATGGATTCTTATTAATTAATTCTTATTATTAATTATTATTAATCATTAATTCTTATTATTCATTCTCTTCATTTGTCTTTGCTGAAAACGAAAATACTGAATACTAACTTGTTTGATGTTCAGGTTCAGTAACAGAAAAATTTTTATAACATAATATATGTACCTAGTACATACCTACCTATAAAATATTCTAATTTTAATTTACCTTGCATATATGGGTCATCGACGAGAGGATAAAAGAAGTCGGTAGTATGAATCATACATCCACCATTTCTTAAAGGAGTTACAGAAGAGTCCATTCCAATTCCAAGTTTCGGTACGCCAATATTGTTCATGTAATGAGCATCATCTTGCCCATTGGATCCGTCATTTAGGCCTAATATTTTTTTAAATTGTCAATATTTTACTTATTTCTAACGTCTTGTTTTATTTTAGAAAAAATGTAATTTTAATTATGGACATATTAACTATTAACTTTAATTAACTCACCCTCCAAGAGTTTATTAAGAGTCTCCTGGGGGACCTTACACCCTCATCCTTTTAAATCCGCATACTTTGTGAGTCGGAAATTGGCGTCTAATTCATGAGCAGCAGGATCAAATGTCCGTCTCATCATTGATGGTGCACCACCTAATTTACCAAAAAAATAATTTTATAATAAAAAGACAATGTTAATATGTGAAATAATATGCATGTTATGAAAATATTTCAAAATACTTACCAAGTTCAAGAGTTGCAGCTTCAGATCCGTCAGCCATTGTAGAAGAAAGTAGTAGTTTTTTAAAAATACTAAAAAATTAAATATTTAAGATTAGTAAAATGTTTAGCTTTAGGTTTATGACATTGCATTGTAAATGTCAACACTCATAACTCATAGTCAAAGTCAAAAGTCCCTTCTATTCTAATAAATATATAAGATAGATAATCTAAAAGTTTCGAGATTCATGAAATAATATTAACATTATTAATAATTCTATAACTTGATTATACTTATTATAGGTACCCTACTATAATAAACTTTTAATCTCAAGCTAGGTAGGCATAGTCATATTATTTTTATTCAATAGCAACATAGGTATCCCACACAACACTTGCATTATTACTATGTATTACTACTATTACCGACTACCCTATTTTTTAACTATATGTATTTATAAAATAATGTATAGCCTCTAATTCTAAGTTGTTTAGTATGATGACTTATGATTTGTCTGGGAGATATCATTAGGTAACAATCAATATCATTACATAATTAATTAATAATAGACAAATAATTTAATTGTCGCTTAATTGATAAAAATTATAATATGTGCCGGACCTATATGGCCGGCTGCCGCCGCTTTTCCTTTTCGTTCACTAGAATCTAATGTGTACATGGTATTTATATTTAATATTTACTAAACAAACTTCCACTTCCACATACCTATACCTATCCTTTTATATTTTATATACATTATACACTTGACTACTGCTAGTAACTAAAAAATAGAAATAAATAATACTTTATACTTTTAAGTTGAGAAAACTAAATGTAGCATAGCCTCAACTCAAGTCGAATTAAATGTCAATTAAAGGGTCAAATATGGTTTCAAAGTTTTTAATTGAATAGGTAATACTTAAATTTAATTTAAAGTAAAAAAGGTAAAGGAAGCAGGTAAAATATAATAATATAAAGTATATACAGATAGGAGGCATAGCATAGTGAATAGTGCATAGCTACAAGCTACGGCTATATGCATGTTCTTCAAGAAACGCTACTCGAATCGTCGAAATCGAAATGGCACTTTTTCACATATACCCTAACCCTACCTAAATAATTTCGGATATAAGACAATAATAACTCTTATGATATGACCTGTGACAATGACAGTAATTTAAAAAGGTATACTAATAATGTAGTTATAACTTGATGGTGGTCAAATATGCCGGACTTGACTCGGTTCTCTATTCGATTGACAATTATGGAGGCGAAACAAAAAATAAAAAAATAGAAAAATACTTTGTCCACAAGTTACGGGATGATGGGACGATTGCCAGTGGGGGACATGTCATGCAAAATGTGTAATATTTTAGTGGTAATAAGGGATGGTGGTTACCTGAACAAGTGACGAGCTTCCTCGGCTCAAATTTCCGGGTCAAAGTTGAGAAACCGGGTAGTAGTAGTCGATGGAGATACGAGTGAGTGATGTGATGTGTGTATCGAAATTGAGAAGAAGAGAGAAAGAAGGCTTGCTAGAGCTAGTCGCTAGTAGTGCTGGCTTATGGCTTGGCCTGGAATGATCTAGCTAGAAGGAGGCATCGCCGCACCCCCTAAAATAAACTCAAAGTCCGGACCCCCACACCCTACCCTCAACACTCAAGACCCGCTTACGACGGGTGCTCTCACTTTTAGAAGGAAAATTCAAATCTTCGAATTCAGCGTTGCAACATTACCCTTTCTTTTTTTGACACAAACTGGACTGGACTGACTACTCTCTTCTCTACTCTATCTATGTACAGTACATACTCATACATCTATTATTATTTAGGTACTTAATAGGTATGTATTTATGTACTTATGTATGTGTATGTACATGTACCCTACTAGCTTGCTTATAATTATAATATGTACAGCTCAACCTCGGTATAACGCACCATACGATAAGATACTACGACTACGATACTACTATTCTTGCTCTGCTTTGGGAAAAATCATTTATTTTACTAATAAATAAAATAAATTACATACCTACATATTTTTCATTTCATCGAATAATATGGACACACGCTAAAATTTAGCTTGACACTTGACTTGAGTTCCAAATTTCGGATCGGGATAGTTGATCCATAGGCATGCAGTGCAGTATAAACTCTATACTCCATTCCATACCTATACCGGACCGGATACCTACTTATTTTTAATTTTTAACGTACCTAGGCCTATGTAGTTTACTTTTGATGAAATTTTTTAATTTTTTTTATTGATACTTTACGTAATACCTTATTTAATATTAATATTAATAGGAATAATTGTGTATATTATGTATACCTAATGTATATTTTATGTATACCTAATCTGAAAAATCTTTGCTTTGGCCCTCACTTAATAATAATAATAATAATAGGGTATACATAATTTACTTTAAAGTGAGGCCAAAATCAAAGTTTAAAATTAAATTGTAATTGATACCAAATTCTAAATAAACTTGGTTAAGGTCAAGATTTTTGTAGTATTTATAGAAAGTAATGAATGAATAGACTTTTATGAAATGTTATGCATTTAAGAGGTTTATAAAATAAATGTCAGAGCTCTTTTTTAATTTAAAAAGACAAAATTATCTCAAACTTGTTAATTTTTGATTTAGAAGTTTTCTTTTATTTCTTTTCGTATTTCGTAATTAGAATTACACTTTGATTTATTTTGTTAGCAAAATCTTAACCTTGATTTTTTTAGTATACCTACCTAAGAAATAGAAAAGACCCAAAAAATAAATAATTTTTAGAATTAGTAAAGTAGAACAGCAAGACAGTGTTTTACGTGTCATAATAAACGATTCTAAGGATGAAGATAGTAACCAGGAAGTTTCATTTTCATAAAAAGATGAGTTGTAAGCATTGAAACGATTACACAGATAAAACCAACCGATGTCATTAAATAGAAACCCAAATTATTACGAGATTTAATTCCAGTACTTTGATTATTGCGACTTCTGTAGAGAATTATAAATCCAATCCCTCCAATTGTAAATAAAAAGCTTGATGCGAGGCCTTCCAAAATATATTGACCATTTACCCGATATGGCATAAATGCAACCTATAAGAATAAGAACAAAAATTAAATCAAAGATTAGTGGATGATAACGATAAGGTACCTACAGCACAATACACAATAAAATCTTTTACTTACAGGTCTTGAGACGCCTCTTTCATCAACAGTACTACCAACTCCGGGGGGTTCAACAATGACATCGTAAATAACACCTAAGAAAAAGAGTAATAAGTAATAATAATATTTAATTAATGAATGAATGGATAAAAATAAACTGGATTTGATAAAAAAAAATTCTATAGATCGAACTCAAACTCGAACCTGCAGTGACGAGAAAATACGAGAATAGTGCAACAGCAAACACAACCATAGCTATTTGATGAAAGAAACATAAAAAGTTAATTTTATTAAGGATATAAAATAATGTAAGATCATGTTTAGAACTAAGGATAAGTTACCTGAGGGTTGAACAAGCCATCCAGGTTTCCTTATTTTGAGATTCGGGACTGTCAGAAAGGTGAATGGGATATTATAAATGGTCTCCATCACCTGTCAGTATAAAAAGTCATAAAGATTCCAAATTAGTTTTTTTTACACACCTTGACCACCTTACATTCCATTTCCTACTTAAAAAGTAATCGAAATGAGATTATCTATCACCTTACCTCTCTATCTAATAGATAGTGTCTAGGTAATAGGTATACCGATACCTATTACCTATAGACCTAAGCTATCAAGCACAAGTATAAAATTGTTCAAGTTGACAGTGAACTGGATGACAATGACATTAAATGTGAGAACTTACGATTCGAAGAAATATAGTGATTCAATCAAAAAATAATCCAGATTCAGTTCCAGAAGTTGACAACTGTCAACAATTCAGATCCAGACGAAATCAGAAAATAAATTAATTAATTAATAAAGGAAGCAGCGCAGCAGAAATTAGAATTAGGTAGGTACTGCAGAAGCAGAGCAGAACTACAGATAGCTACTTAGGTACTATTTTTTTAGTAAAATTAAAATTTTTTTTTGTACGTGTCAAATTTGTAGGCAAACTAAAGACAGACAGTGCAAGTGCAGCAGCAGCATAGCTAGCTATAAAGAATTTTTTATCCCTTTGTTCACTTTTATTTTTAGCGTTGCGTTAAATTAGATTAGCGTCTTTTTCTTTACGCAAACACAAACTAATAAAATAAGGATTTCGATTAGTACCTACCTTCTATTTGATACATACAGAATACAGGTCCATGTACAAAAAAACTAATATCAATTCCAGTCAAAGCTTGGCTTTTTTCGGTCTATCGGCAAATTCAACTTTCTATAAAATGTACATTTTTACTCGTAACAAGGACATCCAGGATCCATATATATTTGCTTTAAAAAAATGCTTAGGTAAGGTATAGATAATTCAAAATACAGAGCATTTTGTAACTTTTTCTCAATTTCTGGTCACACTGACCATTATTTTGGATGATTTTATTTTAATTTTTTTTAATCAAAATACTGATATTTTACCATTTTCATTATCTATAAATATGCGTATATTGTATAATACGGAGTATTGTTTTTTGCTTATTTTATTATGTTTATAAATATACAACCTATAATTATAATGTAGATAGGTTGCTGAATAGTGTTTGGACGATTTATTTTTTTTTATTCATAATTTTGTTTTTGACTACCTATAAAATGCTAATCTTATTAGATAGAGATAGGCAACACATAAGCATTAAAGTCTTTACTCGCACTACAACTATGAAATTGAAACCATTTCAACTGTTGACTGTTGACTTATCTGTATTTAAGTGATCCTTTCTACATAGAAAAAGTGAAAACGGTTTTCGCATGTAATCAAATTAATAGTCCTTTTTGAAATTTTTGATCATGGATATCATGGAAATACAGAGTATGTGTTGGAACTTGGAACCTTTTTAATTATAACAGTAGACATCATTTACCTAAAATTTATTCTAATAATTGCTGAAAAATTGTATTTTGTGTTTTTTTTGGAAATATTATTAAAAAGAATACAATACCTAAATGAAAAAGTTCTTTCATTTCATTCTCACATAAAAAACATGCCTTGTCTTGTCTTGTCATTTGACCCTGGATCAAATGCTAAGATATGATCTTTAAAACTGGCGACATTTTCTGAGCCATAACGATAACGAATTACCATAATGTTCTATTGGAGGAGTAGAAGGTGGACCCTGTAACTTGTAATAAAACATTTTTATCATTCTTGGTCAACTTCCACTTGCTTAATTTACTAGTTTATTAGTATATTCTTATTAGTTTTCATGAAAATCTCATATTTTACTTTTAAACCGTTTTCAATACTTGGTTATTTGTAAGTTTTAATACTATCGATTAACAACACTCATGATATTCAGAACTCATTTTTTAAATTTTTTATGAGACATTGACTTTTGACATCCATAAGAAAAATCTTATTCCGATTTTTCAAAACAATATCTCTAAATTTCAATTATATTATTTAGGTATGATTTTTTGTTAAGTCTTCTTCTATTTTTACAAGAAACTGTTTTTTTGTACTTATCTTTTCTAATTTTTGCTAGTAATTCTTGAATATTTTGACTGATAACACAACCTTCAATATCGAATCATTTTCATATTTTATGCTAAATTTTTCAAAATTCATAATTACAAAAGTTTTTTCTTAAATTTTGCAGGCTATTTCAAAATTTTCAAAACCTCGACCTCGAGGTTTGGTATATTTGAACTCTGAACCTCGAGGTTTTGGAATCCCTATCCTTCCTAGGAAGGATAATCTAGCATTTTGTCAATATTAATTCTGATGAAATGATGCTGACAAGTTCTCAGTTCGAATTTATTATTATTCATGCTCAAAATTTTTGAAGAGATTCAAATTATTTACCTTTTTATTTTTACATATTTTGAGACTATTCTAAAAGCTAAATTAAAATGTCAGTATTGTAAGTGAAGTCAATTGTATAAATACTAATACACATACTACATCCTTCCTTCCTTCCTTACACATACTACATCCTACATCCAAAGCAACCCAAAAGGTCAACAATCATTTTTATTGCCAAAACCTATTAAAAATTAAAAGTTCAGACTAATCAATTATTTCTAGTATATTTCTCTTATCATGGGAGTTCTGTGATATTACGAGTACCCTACTAGTAAAGTAGGTACCTACCTAAGTAAGTACAATATTTATAAGACATGATAGAATAAAAAGAGTTTTATGGGTAGTGTAAAATTCCATTGACGTTTTTACCAATTTGGTTTTATTCCTTTAAAACATTATTAAGTAAATGGTTTAGATACAACTACTAATGTAGGTAGTATAGGTAATAGTATGGTATTTAGTCTACATTAGTTAGGTATAGGATAGGGTACTATACATACCTACGAATAATAAAATGAAAATCTTTATACGACATAAAGATTTTCAGCTATACAAAAAAAAACGGAGCAAATAAGATAAAAATATCTAAAAAGAAAAGAGCATAATATTTTATAAAAAGTCATCTAATATATCTACTAAAATTGTAAGTATCTTGGCTTTATTTTTTGTAGGTGGGTACATAACTAGTATCTTCTGTAATCAGTACCTAGTATACCGATACCGATATCTATATATCGGTATAATAAGTATTGGTAATGTAATATGTATTAACTCAAAAAAAAAATTAAGATTGAAGTTTAAAGATTAAATATCATAGCACAGAACTCCCAGTTGAATAAGCTTAGTAAAAATTCATAATCATTAATTAGAGGATAATAATTATTACTATGCGGTACGATGAGCATATAGTCCATAATCCATATATGTATACTGCACTATTAGTCTATTCATTACATATTATACTGTAGACTGTATAGTATCGTATGGCACCTAGATACATTCTTATTTCTTATTATTCTTATCTAATTATTTACTTGTACAATTTGTCGTTAGTGGTTAAGTTTACAACAATATCTCTTAATTTCAATTTCTCGAATTTTGAGTTTTTGAAACTATTCAGGTACCACCACTAATATATTATATCTTATTTTAATGTATGTATAGGCATAGGTACATAATATGTATTGGTACAATGTACTTGTCTTATAAATAAAATAAATAAAAGTCTCATGTTCAGTACTTATTGTTAGTACATATTTACAGAATAGGTACTTACTGATAGAAAGTACCAGATTGTAGGGTAGGGTATTTAAGCTAATTTCTTGTAATAAATTAATTTCCATTATATCAAAAATCATGCTAAGACATAGGTATTACATATCTGAAAGTTTAGTTGGAGAGAAGGTCGAAGTATTCTAATTTATAAAAATGATGTCAACTAATGATAAAAACATCCGCTCAATTTCAATCCTCAGAAGAATAATTAGCTTCAACTATTCTTCTAAGGATTGAAATCTCTAGACAAAAAAATAAGAAAATATATCAACGAAAATCAGCGTCAGATTTCACCAACTCACCTGGAATGGAAATTATAATCAACTCTTCAATAGTAGCAGGCTCTCTCAAAAAATTCAAATTAGAAAAAAAGATTTTAGTATTAATTTTTTTGATATCGTAAAAGCATTTGATATGATTGGTCATCAATACATTGAAAAAACTCCACTTTCACTCAACCTACCAGACTATCTGAAAAACCTCAATTTAAAAATCAATTAGGTACACTAGAATCGAATCAAATGGTAAAAAATCTTAAGAGAGCAAAACTTAAAATCTTAATGCCCTATTTAGATTTAGATTGAGATTTTATAATGAAAAACCTTCTGATTGTAAAAAATTAAAAATTTTAATTTTTAGTTCTTATGATTTTTAGCATTTAAAACACAAATTGACTTCCAATGAATTTTTAACGTTTATTTTTGGACTCACCAGCCATGGTCAAAAACTCCTCCTAGGCAAAATATTATACACTTTCCTTAATTTTGAAACATACGAGTACTTGACCTTTAAGGTAGAGGTCAACATTTTGACCGATTTGCCATTCCCATTACCTACCATTCCCAGCGAAAAAATATTTTTCATTACCAT
>JAQIXA010004129.1:0-12075 GCA_034699045.1 Nanhermannia cf. coronata Gr-Ori-00579 | reverse complement strand
TGAATCGTAAAGATATCATAAAAAATGTCAACATTTCCAAAAATCTTTATTCGGTTAGAGATTTTTTTTCCGGGCCTTAATAATAAGTAAAGATATACCCTAAGTAGCAAACCGAAATAGTTCCGAATGCAGACGCTAGCTCTATCCTAATCCTGATTCTGATCCTGCCTATTTTAGTTAGTATTTATGTTATGTAATGCTTTGTAAATGTATAATATAAATATAGTATAATCCTACTAGCCTAGCTTTTGGTTTTTTTAAAATTGAATCTGAATCTGATCTGAAGCTGAAGCACTAAAAATCAGCTAACTAGCATTAGTGCATAGCATAAATACATTTTGTGCTTCTATGTATAGGTAAGAAAATTAGTGTCATTTTAAGAATATTATGGCTAGGTACGTATGGTATGGAGTATGGATGAATTATAAATAGTTTTGAATTTTACTATGTTCATTACTCATATTAATTGTTTTTTAAAAGACTCGTTTCTAAGATCATCAAATACTGTAGGTTATATATTATTTTATTATCATTTATTTTATTAGGTATCTTTATTTTTGTTTTATAGAATTGGTAGTGTAGTGTATTGAGTTGAGTCTTGAGTATTGAGTCGAGTCGAGAGTAGCGAGATGACTCGAGGGAGGTCAAACTCAACCATCAACCACTGCCAGCTGCTCCATATCCTCAGAACTTGGTGTATTTTTCATCTGTTTCCTACTACATACATACATATTGCTCACTGCTCTGACTGGCTGATCTGAACAGAACAGAAGAACAGAGAACAAAATACTTACCTACTTAACCAAACCTTAACCTAAGCTTAGCTTTAGTTGGTAAGTTTAGATTCAATTCTATTCTATGTACCTATGCCTATGCCTATGTACTATACATTATAAAGTATATTATGCATGTTTATGCCTGCCTACTACCTAACTATTTTTCACATCTTGCACTCTGCTCTGCACATCACATCTAGAAAAGTAAAAAAGTACCTACCTAAAGCTAAGCTAGGTATATGTACGTACAATACAAAATGGTATAATATAAAGTCAGTCAAAATACCTATGTAGTATGGTATGGTATGTATAAGGTAATGTAGTAAAAAGAAGAAGGAAAAAAGTATTATATAAAAATTAGAAAAAAATAGGAATAGGTAGGTAGGTAGGTAGATATATGAAGTGAAGTAAGGGAGACGAGACAAGAGACTTTTTTGTGAGTGTTTATAAAGTAAAGTAAAGTAAGTAAAGTAGTAGAAGTATACATACATACCCGATCAAATGTAATATAATAAATGTAAATGTAGTGTTAGATAGTGGTATATAATATTATTAAAATATAATTGTGAAAGTATCATCAAATCCCTCAAACTCAACTCAACTAACTAAAAGTAGGTAAAATATATATATTAAAGTTAAAGTTAAGTTAAATACATAAAATACGCTACTACCATTTATACATACTTTATAGGTAGAGTATATAATATACTTACTTAAAAAACATTAAATCTAAATACCTTACAAACTCACATATTTATTATACTACATTACATTACATGCATTAGAGACTTATTTATTGAGAATTGAGAAGGTTCGATTCGTAGTTAAATATCCTATTACTTACTTACTTTTAGATACTTTACTTACTCCTACTTGTACTGTACCAGTATAAGTAGTAGTTAGAGAGTATTAAAAACTTAACTACGTTAATTGTGCGGACTGTGGACTAAAGACTAGAGCAGCCAGGCAGGCCAAGCAAGTCAAGATAAATGATATTATGATATGAATATATAAGGTTATATAGTAGCGAAAAAGTGCTTGCAATTATTTGGTGTGTTGTGCATAAATAATATAATATTTAGGTATATAGGCTATGTAATAGTAATAGGTATAGTAGTGAAATGTACTATATTAAAATAATGTATGTGACGAAGACGAGGAATTAACTAACTATGTTGTGCACCTCGTTCAAGTTCTCCAGCAGCAGCAGTCAGTTCTTTGCCAATCATTTTATTAATTCTAAAAATAATCAATTTTGTAAAAACATTTTGTACTACTACTACTCTAGTTCTCCTCCTACAATCGCAATTGCCAGCAGGGCCGACCTTTCTTTGACCACCAGCACTATCAAGACTACAACCACCTCTTTGAGCCTTCCTTATCCTTATCAACATCGCTATTATCAGTACAACAAGAGGAACAAATATTGTCAAAACCATTGCATGACCAGAAAATCCTTTATTGAGAGTATCCAACTACCAATAATATCCTCGATCTGTGCTCGTGAATATGACCAAATGACCATTCGTTCTATTTAACTATGCTGCGGAATGCTGCAAATTCTCGTCATGATGATAAACCAATTAGAGATACGGCTGCAAAAGGTTAGTGGGCTAATGATAATTATTATTTATGAATATGGACCATTAGGGAAATAAATGGGAGCATAGCATTAAGGCCGAGCTATATACGCCTTTGACATTTTTACATACTCTGTTTTGAAGGTCAGACTGGAAAACCATATTTTGGCCTCGATTTTTCATGTTATTAAACATGATATTAAAGCTGAGATTTGGTCTTTCGGAGCTGAATTATGAATAGATCGAATATAATTTTCAATTAAAAAATATTATGTACATAGTAAATACTACTTACCTTACCAAAGTACCCTACATTCATTTTTAGAATATATTTTATTACATCATAATCCATGAATTTTAATGTCGTTTTTAATTATTTCTTCATAATAGAGCGAGACAGACAGAGGGAGAGGCAAAGACAAGAGCGGGCACAAATGCAACCCGTCGATGACAAAGACAGTGGTACAAGTCGACATGACTTGTTTCATGCACCAGTCAAAGTAAGACACTACTACATATCTACACATCAGATCTGATTTAGAATTGGAAAGTTTAATAATTTTAATACCTAGTTATTTCATCTCATTTCAATGCATACATTTTTTTATTTTATATAAAAGGTCAAGCCTTCTGTGGAGGACAGGACAACGATCGAAATCCAAAAATCTCTTGGACCATTTGAAAGCGTAAAACAATATATGATACACCCTTCAACCGGTCAACGGTTAATCGGTGTTGATATTAATAATACTGCTAGTACAAGAGGATCTTCATCCACAACCACATCATCTTTAAATACAAATTCACAGATCAATAACGCTCCTATATCCATCCCTAATTCACATAATAATAGTAGCTATAATAATAGTAATAATTTTCGCTCATCGACAAATCCCTTCTTATATTCATCGTCAACACAACATCCATCATCCGTTCACCAAAATAAAGATAAAGCGCCAATTAGTCAACCTTCAACCCTTACATCGTCACATCATTTAAATGAGACCTCATCGTCGTTACCTTCTTATCAACAACAAAAGCAGCACCATATTAATCAGCAAGGGACAACAGCGACGACAATAGCAATCAGCAACAGTAATCAAACCCAATTATTAAATAGCAATTCTCAGCAAAATCATTTGCCAAATACATCATCCGGTTCTTCAAAAACTAATCGTACATATAATATACAGGGTGGTTCTGGAACAAATAGTTCTTCGTTGTCTAACACTTACTCTGTGAACAAGGGTACTAATTTAGTAGCAAGTGGTATTTGTGTATTTGACCAAAGTGAATCTTCACACGCTGAAAAAAACTCAAATGATTCCCAATATAACTCTTCCATAAACAATGTAAACAATACTCTAATAAATGTCACTTATAATTCAAATAATAATAATAATCTTCCGACAAGTGATAATTATAAATGTTTTACGGCAAACGATAAAAATTCACCTGTGGCCCCGAAGAAAGTCGAAGGAGAGGGCCAGCTTGAAGTAGAAAGCATTTTAAAGGTAAATTTTTTATGTTCTAATTTTGACTTTTTAAAATTAATATTTCTATCTAATAATCTTTAATCATATATCATCATTATCTTTATCTTTAATGACTTTTTATATTTTGTTTTAACTTTTTTTTCCTTTATAAACATAAAATTAATGAATGGAGAGAAAATACCTATCGTTTAGAAAATAATCTTGATTCAGATCCAATATTATTATTTATTATTTATCTATTATACATATCATAATATAGTAGGTATGTATCACACTTCCTATACATAAAACAATAAACAATTTTATATTTTATTACTATTTATTAATATAGTTTCTTTGATTATTGATTATTTAAATTATACAAATTAACATTATTTTTTTAAATAAATTAGGAGATGATAAATGTTTCTACTCCTATAACTGAAATAGAAAAAGAATTTTCTCCAAATACGAATAAAAAATTACCTCAAAGAAGGGTAAGTTATTCAAAACGATAATTTTTTTAAGTTTATTTTTCTATATAATTTAATATCTTATGACCTTGACTTTTAAATTAAAGTAAGGTTTAAATTTTATACTTTCTCTTTTTTTTAGTCTTCCAACAGTGTAGAGGATAATCCACTACAACTAGTGGAGTAAGTTTTAATTTATTAATGATTTAAAAAAATTACTTTATATCACACAAACAATGCTAATTATTTATATTATACCATACTCATCTATTATTCAATTATTATTTTTATAATTATAATTATGTTATGATTATGATACATGTAGTGTTATGAAGAATATTATGCTTATGCTTGTTTTGTAAATATAGTGAATATAGATATTAATTATCGAAAATCTTTTTAAACAGAATTAGGGGTATGTCCAAAATTCCTTCTCCAGTTCCTCCAATGGAGTCTTCCTCCAGTTCCAGCTATGATGAATCTAGTGAATCTGATTCTGATTCCAGTAGTTCTAGCCAAGAAGGTGCAAAGAAAGATAATAGTAATGTTCTGTTTCCACATGTAAGAAAATATATAAACAAATCATATCATGTCACATTTTTCTAAGTTTCATTTTAAACATTTTAAAATTTATAGAATAACTCACCAACACACCCACAAAAATGGAATATAGGTGCCTTCCTGCAAACTACAAATCGAAAGGAAAATGCAGCTACAACAACAACAACAGCAACAACTACTACCACTACTACTACTACTATACCTACACCTATGCCTACATCTATACCTACATCTATACCTACATCTATACCTACACCTACACCTTCTACTCCTTCAAATGTTAAGGGTACTCCAGATTCTAGCGGATTGACTAACTTGTCTCCAAAGGTAAAAACTTATTTTAAAAAAATGTTAAAAATTTATTTTATCTAAAATAAATGTACTTTAAATCATAGACGGAGACAAAATTAGGTTCTCAAACTTATGGTACAAATGACTCGGAAGTCTTAAATACGTCTACTAAAGATACACAAATTAAAACTGAATTAAGCGTTTCCTCCACATCAACAAATAAACCTTCGCAAAATTCTATGGATATCAATCAAACTCCGCTTGTACCAAATTTATCCCAAACTGGATCATGTAAGTGATAGTTGTATTATAAAATAAATTAAATTAGGATAAGTTGCTTTTTCTAATCTTTAGGTCTTAAGACTTAACTTTAGCGCATTATAATTTCAAGAATAATTTTGCATTTTGAAATAACTATTTAATATTCATTATTTTTAGTATTTTCCTCCAAAGCTCCAATTAAATCTCCTAGAAGGGGAAATGGTGTGTCAGAAGTTGCTGGGAAAGTTGCTCCAACAGTTAAACAGCCATCTGCTACAATTCCTAATAAAGGATTATCTTCCGCTTCAACGACTGCTTTTCCTAATCTAAAGAATAAAAGGCTGAGTGGTAGCAGTAGCGATGAAGAACCTGAGAAGATTAATACTACTAACTTAAAAACAAAAACTGCCAAAGAATCTAATAAAATTTCTACAAGAAATTCAACTTTAAATGAAACTACAGCATCAAAATTAAAAAGAAAAAGAGACTCGTCATCTTCTCCAGAGAGAAAGATTGGGGGTAAAAGTGACGATGAAGATAGTTCACCTGGGGGTAGCAAAGCTAAGAAGAATGTGCAAGATAGAAAGAAAAGCGACACAATCAGAAAGCTCTTCCAAACTAGAACTCGCAATAAGGAAAAGAAAACTGAGGATGAGAAAAGTCCTAGTTTAGATAATGAAGCTAGTTTACCGCCAAGCAATGCCAAAGGATCAAAAAATAACAATCGAAATGCATCAAAAGTTACAAAAACAACATTATCGACGTCATCGGCTGTTATTGATTCAGTTGTTGGAGGAAAAGGACAAATTAAAAGTGGTGGGAAAGGTAGTGGAGGAAAAGTTGGCTCAAAAGGATCTAAAGGTGCAAATAATGCTGCTATTATAATTTCACCACCTCCCCCTGCAACAACAAGTTCCAATCGTGTATCTGCTAAAGATAGTCAACGAAAACCCGGTTCCAAAGAGTTGACGAGTAGTAATATTTCGACAGAATTATCAGGAGTTGGTGGAAAGAAACCGTCTTCGATCACAAAAGCTTCTGGTACTAATGCAACCAATTATTCAAGAGGGGGGAAAGGGAATAATAAAATAACAAATGCCAGTACCAATAATTCTAAAAAGAAAAAGGAAACTATGACTGAAACAGTTAATCTTAAAAAAGACCAATCACAAATTAATGCTGGAGGAGGGAAAAAACAATCGAAAAATAATAATGACACTTCCTCCTCTGGAAAACAAGGGAGCCTAACTATTGATGGAAATAATAAGAAATCTGCAATACTAACATCACCCTCTTCACTATTGAAAGAGACACCTGGAAAGTTGGGCCTAGCTCTTTCTTCATTATTAGTAAGAATTCCATTAAAAAAGCTTAATCGAAAACCTTCTGGGATTCAATCAAATAATGCAACTGTTTCGGCGCCTTCATCTAACATTACAAATGCAAAAGGAGAGAAAGCGGCTCGAAAGAATTCAAGTGATTCTCAACAAAAAGTTCGATTACATTATGATGAAATCCGAACAAAAGTTGGTAGTACAAGTGATAATAATAACCATGAAAATAATATTGTACCAGCAATTTCATTCACTGCAAGAAATCGTGATGATCCAATGTGTTCTGATAAGCTTTCTTCATCAAAAAATAATACTAGTTCTAATAGCAGAAAAAGACCAAAGAAAAAAGGGAAATCGTCACCAAAGAAAGCTAAATTATCAAAAGTAGATGATACTCATATTAAGGTATTAGGTATATTGAAAAAATTTGTATACTTTTAGTAACATTATGTTTTATTCCATTTTAGATCGCTGAAGACTCAGAAATTTCGTCCAATAATAATTATACAACTTGTGATTCGATCTCTGTTAGTACTACAAGAACTCCGCCTGATACCGATATTCAAGCACCAGATTCATCTCTGAATCCACCTCATTATCCTTCGCCAGCTGTACCTCAGCAGCCAATATATCTTAGTTATTTTGAAAAGAATACAGAACATCACGAAGAATATTTTACGAGGTTATAAAAATATTTTAATTATTCGTGCTTATTTAATATTTGTTATCTTATCAGTATTTAAAATTATTCATTTTCCTTTTTAAGTACTTAGGATTAGTGAATATATTTAAAAAACCAAACTTATGGTTAGGCTAAAATTTCCATGTATTTATTTATAAAATTGAGAACAAGACCAAAATCTGGTTGTTCAGAAATGAGTTAAATAAAGCATTAGGTATGTAATTAATTTCTATTTCTCAATAAAGGGACCAGGATACCTATCTTGAAGAAGCTAAGCGATTAAAACATAGAGCTGATAATGAAAGAGTTAGCACTTCTCAGGCGTCTACGTACTTAGAAGCAGGCTTATACTTTATACTTACCGGAATATCAATGGAACGTGACAGGGCATTAGCATCGTGCTCCTCCAGTAAATAATATTAATGATATGCAATATATAGAAACTTGTGTACATATATATGCTAATATTATTGTGCATATTTAAAATACTAAATTCTTTTTTAGAATCAGGAGGAGGAGAAAGTACAACAACAACTCCAACTGCACAGTATGGATCAAATGCTGCGTTTACAAGTGCGTAGAAAATAACAAAAAACAGATTACAATAACTCATTGGAGATATATATTTAATTATTTTTTTTATTTCTTTACTTTTAGTGTACAAAGACACGCTTAGTCTTATTCGCTATATCGGCAATCGTTTTCGCAATAGAACTGAATACTCAAGCGCTGTTGAGGCCAAAATTATTGTGCTAAGGTACTTACAGATATACATAATGTAGATTCTGAAAAAACAGTAGAAAGCTACAGATACAGCTAATTACTATTTTTAGATTAGTAAACTTTTATTTAAATAATTTTTTGAGTAATTTAAGTAATATAAAAGCATTTATAGTTTCATTACAAAACGAATATTATCTATAAAACATTTAAAAAATCGAAGAGTTATTAGTTAAATAGAAGATAGTATTTAGAGGATCTTTGGGTGGAAGGGTTCCTAGCATCGAGATAGCGTTTCTCCTATGTATTTCTAACGGCTGTTGTATTTTTTAAATATAATCTTATCGCATTTGCAATCGTTTTATGTACTAATAAATAATGATTTATTTATTGTTTTCAGTTTAAGATGTCAATCAATGTTGCATCTAAAATTATTTAAGATAAAAATGAGAGAAACAAAAGAAGGTGTACAATATATAATAGATCATTATTCGAAGCAACCTCCGGACCCTCCAATGCTCAACAGCCCTCAACTGAGTACGCCTTCACCACACTCACCAACATCATCACCTGCTGGAACATCATCTCACTCATCGCACAATCCTCCACCTTCAAATCATCTTGTACAACAAGTACCCCGAACTATTTATTCTCAAATGTATAAACAATGTAGTAATATAATGAACATAATCAATGCTCACGAGTTGTGGTAAGTAACCTTAATCAATTTTATACTTATACAGAATATTTCTAAAGTTATCTTAAATATATATTAGCTACCTATTACCTATAAATAGTTTGAAGAAAACTTTATGCAATGGGGATTACTCTCATAATTTTAAATTATAATACGTAATACGTATATTTCACACACCCTTTCTTTTTTTTTAGGGAAAGTGCTGATCAAATGGTCGAAAAATACCATATTCAAGGTAAGTATCTAATAATATACTGTTTACTCTATAAAACATGTCATGTCTTGAAGAATTGTAAGCTTAATGATATTTCTATTTGAAAATTAGAATTTTTTATCGGAATTGATCGAAAATACGGTTCACTGACTTTACACAATACATTGATTGATCTCGTACGCTATGGTGAGTATAACTTAATGCCTATCTAATATTAACCTATGCCTATTTTTAATAAAGTCTTATATTATTGGCAGAGTTATAATTCAAGCAAAATTAAATTTTTCTTGATTATCTGCCTTTGTCACTAATCACAATCACTAATGTCAAGTCAAAATTTATGCTTTTTCAGTACATACCTACTTCAATTTTAATCTACAAAAATATAAAATGCATTTGTCCTTAGATTATACTACTATACTAGTATCTGCATATTGACTCGACATTATAGATTTAGACCTATTAAAAGACAATCTAGTACTAATTAAAATAACAAATTTTTTTATTTTAAAATTTCAGTTAAACTCGGATTGCAAGTGTTAAAAAATAACGCTGATATTACTTAATAAAATAAATATTATCATAGGTAGGTAGAATTTAGAATTACATATTATTATTCCTATATCTATTTTAATTTGTACGGTTAATTTAGTCATTCATTTAAACTCAAGGGCAACTTTGTACCGATAATTTAGGGTTTAAATTACAACAAATTACAAATCATTTTAAATAATTATTTTTATTCTATCATTTAGAAATATTATAAAATTGTTACTTATTGATCACCAATGGATCGTCTCTATAAGTAAGTATTACATACACAATACACACATATTGTAGTTATAAGTAATAAGTAATATGAAAGATAAATGTTTAAATTATTTCTAAAATATTATATACCTAAACTATAGACTTATTTGCAAAAACTTGCAACTAAATTATATAATATATAGGTAGATAGATAGAGGTAGAAACTAGAAATAGGACTAGTAGTACTACTATTACTATTATATTAACTCGACTGTTTCTTAACTCTTATTATTTCGAGTGTTTGATTAATTGTAGGGTCCCTACTATTGGTCTTGCCTAATCCTTTATTTATTTATATATTGTAGCTATATAATATATACATATAATTGACTCTTAAATATCTATCTAATTGAAACTTATACAATATTAGAGTCTAGGTATCTAATAAGTTTTATAGAAAACAAAGCATGTAAACTACCTAGCGTAGTTATTGTTTCTCTATAATTTTGAACATTTTTAATATAGACAAACATGGTTGACAAATTGTAAATATTATAAATATTAATACATAGGTAGGTAATAATAATAATTATTACTTATATACACAAATATTTTAACTCTTTTTAATACTACCTAAGTAAAATAGTAGTATTAGATTAGGTAACTTATAAGTTCATAAATAAATATTGTATTATTTATAATATAAGATTTTAAGACTAAATAATTTTACAAATATAGTAATACATAAGTTGAAATTGTTGAATAGGTAGGTAATATTTGAGGAATGTGTTAGTTCTTTCCCAGTTTAAAAAAAATGCCGAAAGTTGGTTTTTAAATTGGATTTGGATGAAATACTTATTAAATTGTAACTTTTTTATGCATTAGGTAATAGGTAGTAGTATTTGTTAAGGTAAAGGCTTTGCCTTATTAAACTTAAACCTATCTACTACATTATTAATTACTAATACTTACCTAGGTATTGTATTAGTATTAATTAAAGAAACACAAATGACAACTTTGTTATTTTTGTTGTTCATTAATTATTGTTATTTAAAAAGTATTTTAAATTTTATACCTTAATAGTATATAATTATAATGTAATATAAATTATTGTATTGTATTGTTATATTTTTTTTTTGAAAAGTTGGTTTTTTATTTTTTTTAAATGAAAGCCAAATATGCTTTAATTTTAGTATGTGTAAATTGACAAAGTATCGTATTTATCCTTTAAATCTAATAATATTCAAGCGTATCTTAAATAACCTTGTTTGTTAACCATATTGTATGTATAAGATACAACCTATATTTTGTTTTTCGATTTCTATTACCACTTTCCGTTCTATCAGTAATTAGCAAAAAAGGAGAAATGTATTTCATTATATCTTAAATTTTTTAAATGTGCAAATGTACAATGCTGCTACTCTTTGTAGTAGTAGTAGTAGTAGTAGTTAGATTTTATTAGATAAGTACTAGGTACCTACCTATTATGTATTAGTAAAAGAATATATATTATTATTAATAATTACCTATAATATTTATTTATATTCCAAAAAATTTTTAAAAAAAATTTGAACTGATTAGAATGAAAAGAAAAGGTTTCCTATATCCCGATATATATAATTAATTCTAAATAAACCAAAAAAAATCTCCATTTTAAAAACTATAAGGCGTAATATTAAAATATAAAAATTTACATTTCCGCCTGTGCCACAGTAATTAATACAATTACAATTTTAATTTTCAATTTGATTACATATAAAATACATATATAGGTAGGGTACTACTATATTAAATAATAGTAAATCTAAAAAGTAAAAATAATTTTATACATTATATACATACTGAAAATAAAATAAGCTTCAATATTTACTCGGATAAAGAATACATTTAAGTACATCATACTACGAGAATATAATATTCAGTTCAAGTTCAATAATCAAGTACCATACAATGTATGTTTGATGATAAGATATGAATGCTGAATAAAATACATTATTACATAAAATAATCAAAAGCATAAAATCAAACTTTTCTAAACGCCTCATATTTATCAATAGATAATTTATCAATAGATAATGCGATTCATATTAAAAGAAGGTCATTTTTATTATAAAGATCGAGAGTATAAAAAGCACTTTTTTTGAGAAAAGCACATTTCTCACTTTTCGCAAAAAAAGGGCATAATACAAAGTTGGGATTTTTATTCTTTGATGGTTTTTAACTATCGTAGTTAGAGACCCGAAACACTGCTACAAATCCGT
>JAQIXA010004128.1:0-12076 GCA_034699045.1 Nanhermannia cf. coronata Gr-Ori-00579 | reverse complement strand
TCTTTTTTATACTGTAAAAAGTATATCTATTTCGAAATTAAATAAATAAATAATTAATTAATTAAAATGAAATTGAAGTCTTAGCCTGGCTTCCCTGTACCTATAGACATATCATATTTTAAATCAATTTTGCTAAGTAAATTAGCTTTATGGACACAATACTTAAAAACATCCGTAGCCGTAGCCGTAGATACTTGAATAAATCACAAATTAAAAACTTGTGTTTAATTTCATCCCTATTTTGGTTGAATTCAACCCTATATTTTGGTCTTTTACCTCTGTGCGCTGTGAAATTAATTAACCCAAAAAAATGTATTTTAATCATAGTTTAAGTTAGGTTAAGGTTAAGGAAGGTAAAATTTTTGAGTTAACATTATACAGAGGTCAAGTTATAGCTTAAATATATGAGCAAATTCAGTCAATATAGGGGTAAGATTAAATAAGTTAAGTTTATCAAGCCAACAAAACTATAAAATATATCTTAATAAATTTTTTTGACAATTCTAGATTTTGATATTCAACAAGGCTTTCAAATCTGTTTATTTAAGAGCTGGATTTCATTTGCATGTTTTCGGGTCATAGTATATGCAAGGTTCAATAGCATGGTCACTTTTTTGACCTTTTCGTAAAATTTCAATGAATTTACTAGAATTTTAAGATCTTTGAAGCTATTCAAGTGTAAATTTTGCAGTTTTTGCTAATTTTATGTCATTCAATTTTAACTAATTTTTCATAAAAAGATGATGCCACAAAATTACTTGATTGTCTCAAAATACTCTTACGTTAGTTAATTTTAGTGAAAATTTGAGCATAAAAGAACACTTTTTGAGCATAAAAAAGCATAAAAAAGCACTTTTTCTCAAGTGAAAAGGTATCGATTTCAAATTTTGAAAAGCACTTTTTTGGGACCCTTAATCATATTAGGTACAAAAAGAATAGCATGCAGATTTTTTTAATCTTAATAAAAAATTTTTTGACAATTTGAGATTTTGATATTCAAAAAGGCTTTCAAATTTCAAATCTGTTTATTTAAGGGCTGGATTTCATTTGCATGTTTTCGGGTCATAATTGGTCTCTGTGTGAGAAATAAAAGAACACATTTAAATACATACATAGGGTATAGGTCTTAAAAATATTTTACGATTTTTACAACAAAATAAACCCATAAGAAATGCCTGGAGTTTTCCTAAAACCTATACATATACTAGGTTCTGGTACTAATGTATGGGAGGTTTCTCTGGTTGTAATTACAATCGTAAAAAATACTTAATTGTCGAGTTTTCAAGTAAAATAAACTTTATTTACATACCTATAATACATAGGTTATACAATCATTTAAATAATATCTTAATTACCTCAAGTACTACATACCCTACCTATATGAATTTTTCAAATTTATGAAATTAGCTAATCTTATCTTTTAATTTGATTTTAAGTTGGCTACATACTTAATTAACCTGGGTTATTTTAATTAGCTCTATTTACCTATAAATTGCGAGGAAATATTCATAATTTATGTAATTATCAATAGAATGGAACCAGTACCTATATAAAGTATCCAAGTATTTGGGTAAAATTTAAACTTTGAATTGGATTCTAGACAGATGAAATTTTTTCTAAAATTTGAAATTTCGATGATAAATTGAGGATTTTGGGGCCTTGTTTTTGGTTGTTTGTTTTGGTCATACTCGTACATATATGTATGAGTATTAGAGCTTGGTATCGAGTTTTTAATGAAGATTTATTAATTTCCAACCCTTCCGACCATGTTGAGTTAATTATTATTTATTTTTACATGTAAATAATCAGAATCAGTATACTCTATACTATTGGACATAAATTACCCGAGCTGAATGGGGTGAGTCAAGTAAATGAACAATTTTGAAGGGACTTTGAATGCAAATTAGTTGATTAAATAATAATTATTAAAATGTGAAATTACTCATCGAAAAACGAAAGAAAGTAAGATTCAAAATTCAAATTTTGAAATTTCAGAAAACTTGACCGAATTCAATATGACTCAAGTTTTATTTCACCCCTATATTATTGGTCAAACTTTATACTTTTATGGAATTAACCCAAAGTTTTTTTAAGATCTTAACGTATTCTACTAAACTAAACTACCTAAATGTTTTTGGGTTAATATCATAGATACAATGATAAAGTTATACCTAAAATATAGGAGAAAATTCAATCAAATTAGTGATGAGATTATCTAAGGATAAATCAAAATCGAAGCCTTTTTTTATGGTAAGGATTCTGAAGTTGATATTTTAAACAGTTTTAAATCCATTTAGGTATGTTTTAACTATTTGGAAAATGCTTTATAGAAAGCTTAAGTTTCTTTAATTGATCTATATTTTGAGTTCGAGTTTTTTTGATAAAATATTTATAAAAATCACAAAATGTAATTTTTGCAAATTTTGAAATGTATATTTCTAATATAATCTAATATGATAAACGTCATGTGTCAGGTAATTAGCAATTACCGACAAATCCATTACATAGAGCTGTAGGCTCTTGAAAAAAAGCCTAAAAATTATTTTGGTTTATAAATTACGAGTAGATTCGATCATATTAGAGTATTGTCGGTAATGATTTTGTCCCTAATTGTTCTCTATTGTAAATAGTGTTAGTAAACTGAAATTTGAATCTGATATCACTAATCCTAAATAATAGGATTAGTAAATAATAAGAAATCTCAAAAGATAATAAGTATCTTAATCTGCCTTTTTAAGAAAGTTTTCTTCCAATTATGAAATTTTGGACATTGATTGTCTTAAAATTTTGAATTTTCTTTAGATAACAAAAGATACTGGTACCTTCATTAGTAAAATTTTATTAGTACCCTACTATAAGCTTCATACCTATATACCTACCTCCTATATACATTAGTTATAAGCCTATGTTTAAAATCAATTATTTTTATTTTGACACAATTATTGACATTTTGGACATTGTCCTCCTGGGACCATAAAAAACACAAACATTTCCTAATTTTACCTTCAAAATGACTGGCTAAAGGTCGATTTGAACAAAATGTCATTGTTTTACTGCCAGGAGGTAATTTAATTTGGCCCTGGTTTAATCTCGTCCCTATTTTGGTTGAATTTCATACAAGAGTTAGATCTAAAGACCAAAAATATAGGATTAAATTAAACCAAAATTGAGATAAAATTAAAATCATATCTTATCTAATTTGAAATATCACCAATGCGAAATATCTTTATTGAAAAAAACGCCAAAATATTTGACTTTTAACTTGAAACGAGGTCTAAATTAGACATTTTTACATAAATTAAGAAATTAAAGAGATTTGATTGTATTTTGTGTTATTTTATACAAATTTCTCAGTTTCCCAATAAAATAATGAGGCATCTTTGTCTTTCTCTATCATGAAACTTGAAATGCGAAATAAATAAAAAATAAAATTTTGTTGAAATTGAGGGCCAAAACCCCATTCATTCATTCATTCATTGACACTACTGAGAAAACATCAAAATTTTAAAAAAATCTGAACCTAAACTAAACTAGGCTAAATTTAAGCCTAACTTTAGAGTACATGGGTAAAGTTAGTCTTAAAATATAGGGGTAAATTCAATCAAAATAGGGATAAAATTAAACTTAAGTCATTTAATCTAATTTTGTAAGCTTACTATAAAGTAAATGTTCATGTCCATCAACAAGAAAAAGCAAAATTTCCCGCTCATTTGCTCTTCAGAGACTCATTTTGTAGCTCATCAAAAACCGTAAAAAATGTCCTGTCTATTTTGAACCTGAAATTGATTTATTTACTTAAAAATCTCCAAAGACAGCAGTCGACAGGTTTATTCAGTTGCTCATTCAATTGATAGGGAAAAATCTAGCTAAAAAACCTCACTTTTTAGTGCATTTCTTATGGGAAAATCAATGGATTTGATTTGTTTTATTAATATTTTAAATGGCCTTTTACATGTATAAATATAAATTAGAATAAATCCTCATCAGCAGACAGTTCGTGACAAAAGATATTAACTTTTAATCTACCAAAAATATGCACAAAATAGGCTTTATTTTCACATTTTGGTCAATTTTTTGTATGTTTTTTAGCTTTGATTATTGCCTGGATTTTGTAATTATAGTGTCCAGGTATACAGATAGAAGGAAAAAATGTAATCAATTTCCCCTTTGAAATGATGGTCAAAAAATTCGATTAATTCACAAAAATCCGCCCTTTGTTTGCACTTGACAATAATAATAGAACAGATAGCATATAATTAGGCTTTATTATGTATTATTAGTACTTGTTTGAACTTATCTAGTCCTATAGTAGGATAAAAAGCTGAGACTGACAGGAAATAATTAGGTCAATAATTAGTAGGTACCTATCCACGAGTACTATTTTACGGTTCTGTGTCTGTGACAAAGGGCCTACAAAAAAGAACCTACAGACAATAGGCCTACCGACACTTGTCCTACAGATGAAGGGCCTACAGAGACAAATGGCCAATACAATAGACAATACATACTGCTCAAATTGTAGGTCAAAAATGGTCTACACTTAAATCTTAGAATAGGAAATCTGAGATCTGTAGGTCATTCGTCTGTTGTACATTTGTCTTTTTTGGTCAAATGTGGCTCTAGGCTTTTGTCTGTAGGACCTTTGTCTTTTTGTAGGTTTGATGCTTGTAGGCCTTTTGTTTGTAGGTTTTTTGACAACAGACGCTATTCTACTATAGCATAGGGGGTAGATTGGGGATAGTTTGGAAAATACAAAGGACAATCTGTTTTCACTTTTATAAAATATTTTTATTACATTATTATTAGACTCTTGTTTAAATTTACCCCTATTTTGGGTGAATTTACCCCTATATATGGTCAAACATGACCTCTGTATCAAATTAACCTAATTTTTTTTAGTTTAGTTAGGATTTTTGGGTTAATTTAGGTTATAGAGGTCAAGTTTGCCCATATATAAAGGGGAAAATCAACCAAAACAGGGATATTAAATCGAAGCCTATGAGTAGTAGGGTTGGCAAAATTTCGAGTTTATTTTTGATTCAAATTCTTGATTAAATACAAAATAGATACATTTTATTATTCATTTAAAAAGTTTAATATAGGTAGATAGATCGGTATCAGTTCGATTTAGAAGTATAAACCTAAGCCTGACATTTGAAAAACACTTGCCTGAAATAGTCCAAAAAAATGAATTTATTTATATAAGGCACGAAATTTAATCTCATCCCTATTTTGGTTGAATTTACCCCTATATTTATGGTCTAACCTTATCCCTGTATGAAATTAAGCCAAAATTTTTTTAGTTTATTTTATTTTAGATTAGGATTTTTAAAAAAATTGGGTTAATTTCATATAAAGGCAAAGTTATATCAAAGTTATTGGGTTAAATTCAACCAAAATAGGGATGAGATTAAAAACGCAAGCATTTATAATAAGATAATCAGTTGAGATATGAAATTTTGAATAAATTTTAGTTACCTATCTGATGAATGAGTTCAATTGCTCTGAATAGCCAGGAAATGCCCAAGTGTCTGGAATTTAATTATTATTTTATTAGGTATTTTACTATTATTAGGTAAAAGGACCAAGTTTGGTTTTCAGAGCTGAATTTTACCCGTATGAACTCCATTTGGGAATCTTATAAGTCTCTTGTTTGGTGCTGTACATCTGAGAAATAATTCTGTCATCATTTGAGGTGGAACAGTCTCATCTTTTAAACCACTTAGAAAAAGTGTTGGACATCGAACATTCGAGATTTTTTGGTATGAATTAAACTAGAATTAAATAGAATTATGTTTAATTTCATCCCTATTTTGGTTTTTGTAGAATTTATCCCTATATTTTTGCTCTAACTTCAACCTTCTATATTAAATTCCACACAAAATATTTTAGTTTATATCATAGATTAGGTTAGAATTTAGTAAAAATTTGGGGTTACATAATTGCATGTAGAGGTAAATTCAGATCAAAAATTTAGGGATAAATTCCACCAAAATAGTGATGAGATTAAATCGGTCTTAAATTATTATAAACAAGAAGAACAAAGTTAAAAAGCATTTTTGTGCTTTTTTAGTATAATTTGTGTTTTCTGACCTGATTTTTGTATAAAAAATTTGGAATGAAATTCATCAATTTAGAGGGGAAAAGTACTCTCGCCATGTCTGGTATGGAGGTGAAGGTATTTTCGACTATAAGGGCTTTCACTCGATCTCGATATTCGGCAGTTGAGGCGAGGTCAATTGCCACAGCTCCACCAAGACTTCGACCAAATAAAATTATTTGTGAGGAATCCAAATCTTCACGAGCCACAACAAAATCAAAAGCAGCCTAAAATAAAAGACAAAAAAGTGTCATTTTATATACTAGGATTTAATTAACTACACTTGGATCTTAGAGTTAGTTTCTTTATTGTACGAGCAAAGCTTGATAGCACCATTTTTGAGTCAAAGGTAAACATTTGGGTGTTAAATGGATGTCAAATTCGGAATCTTTGTCACTTTTTGATTTTTTCCCCTTTGATTAACATGGAAAATCCTTAAAGTGTCCTTCAATCCTTAAAGCTAAATAGCACAATTATACCATTTTACATAAGTACGAATATAATGACCTTTATGCTAACGAGGTAAATTGAAATCTTGGATCAAAACTACTCGATCCCATTATTTTAAATGTAACGTTGAGACCAAAATCGATAATTGTGCACAAAATGTTTCAACAATTAGAGAATGACCTTAAAAGGTCAAATGAAACTTGTGTAATGCATTGTAAAAACCTCCTGGTTTTAGTATTTCTAATGAATAATCAGCATAGGAAATAACATTTGACCTTTTAAGTGAGTATTTTTGTAAAAATGTTGATTTTGAAGTGAACTTTCCATTTAATATAATGTGATCGAGTAGTTTTGGTCCGAGATTTCAATTTACCTGGTAAGTTTTATTATCGGTCCAATATTATACGAGTAATCTTCTGGACAGACAAAACAAAGACAAAGACAAAAACATAGAAAAAGACAGAGTGACAGTAGAATTGAATACCTTGTAAAAAAAAGTGCTCGCTTCGCTCGGACAATTTTAGAAATTTCAATCAATTTTTTTTGTTTTTTTAACCTGACTATCGAGGTAAAATCCTTGTTCTGAAGCTTTTCCCTCTGAAAAACCATAACCTCGATATTCAACCATGAGGAAATTGCAGTTGATTTTGTTATACAATATTTTGATAAATTCCAATTCGCCCTCATGACCAATGTTCGAGCCATTCCCATGGAAGTAGATGAAGACGGGTAGAAGCTTTGACTTTGGGTTCAAAATATTTGGGTTCAACCACCTTTTTATCTTTCGAGGCAAACTTTTCTTCACCAGAAAGGCTTGGAGCTTCACTCGATCTTTCGTGACGATCTCAACCAACTCAAATGGCAATCCAACCGAGGCTGGATTATTATGCATCTCTGAGGATGAGTCATGATTGAACATTGCATCAGATAGAAGATAGAATATAACTGTTCAAAAAAATTTATCATGAGTTTTTTGCAAGTAAATTTGGGTTTATACGAGCTGAATCAAATGAATAGATAAAAGACATTTCTAATACTAGGCTTTAATCAACTCACTAGAAGTTGATTATAAATTGCGCGAGCAAAGCGTTGAAAACTTCTCAAGTTACCCCATTTTTCAGGGTCAAAGGTCAACTCCAGGGTCAAACGGACAGCAAATTCTGAATCTCCGTCATCGATTACCTCATTTTTGATTTTTCCCATTTGGGAAACATGGGGAACCCTTAAAGGGTCCCCTGACCCCAAGGGGTGGGGTAATCTGAATTTTTTTCGAGCATGCACAACTAGACCCTATGAGGGTCCTTCATACCAAATTTGGTTAGAATCGGTCAAGTAGTTTTCGAGTTATGCCGCGGACAGACAGACAGACATACAGACAGACAAAGTGCAAGCAAAGTTGAATAGTAAGTGCTCGTTTCGCTCGTACAATAGTAGTATTATACTTGTAATTTGGTTGGCTTTTTGATTTAGGTACTTATGGTCACAAATGAAACTACAAATGGCAAGATGCTTCCAACAAACCTAAAAAATCAAAAATATTTAATGTAAAAAAAACTGAGTCTATTCTATATACAAGAACAAGATCCTTTATAACGGCTTAATGGCAATATGAATGATAACTGTATTGAGTTGTTCATATCATACCAGGCAGGAATGCTGATGAGGAGTAAGAATATAGCAAGAGGGTAGAGTTTTATTAGAAAAAAGAGGGAAATAAAGTAGAGTATTATGACAGTATTTAAGATATCTAGAAGAAAAATTATCATCGATAAAATCGACATTTTGCTTTGGCTGCACAATTAAAAATTTTGTTAAAAATTTTGTTATCGACTAGAGAGCTTGTTTAAAATTATGATTCCTCGAACCTACTAATCGTAAATGTGCTTCCAAGTCTCTACTAGAAACCTAAATTATCTGATATATTTGAAAAAGTTATCTATGCAAATTTTGACCATTTTTTGGCAATTTTCTGGTAGTCAAAAATCAACCAGAAAAATCGCATTTTCAGCTTCTAATAAGTCGATTACACAGAAATATAGAGAATCCTACGAAAATTAGCTAAATTGCCGCCTATTTAGGCGAAAACAGCAAAAATTTTGACCATTTTTTGGCAATTTCTCAAATATCTATTATCATAAGTGATATTTGAAATTATATATTAGTATATCATAAGAGTCTTATATAGTGTAGGGTACTAATATATAATTTCAGACCAAATAACAGCTTGTTTATGCAAAAACATGCTATCAAAATTTCAGAAACGTTTCAAAAACTCTCTCTCTTACCCCTAATTAGAGGTAAATATCAAAAATTCTTCAAATTTTTATCTAAAATTTTGTCTTGGATTCACTCAAAACTACTTGGATTGTTGTTTTTACTCTCTAAAATTTTGTCGATTTTTCGACTTCGATATGAGAAATTAAGATTTGATTTTGTATCGGTGGGGTAATGGAGCCGAAGAAATCGCATCATATCAGTGTGTCAAACCACCCCCCTTCTTTTTCATTTCAATGCAAAATCCCAGTCAGTTTTTTTCAATAAAATTCAAGCAAACATTCACACATGTCAAATTTTTTAATTTTTTTTTCAAATTTTTAATTTGACAAGTATTACAATCGGTTATAAAAAGTTCAATCAAAATTTTCTCAAGTTTAAATTCAGATTTGTTGAACATGCTTGTCAAAATACTTCAATTTTTGTAGTTCATTGAGTTTTAGCATTTGCTATTCTTACTCGTTTGATTCAATCAAGTGACTCATCTATTTATTTCTATTTTGAGGATCTGAAATTCTGATAAATATGATATCTTATATATATACAATACAAGTAGTAGTATTTATTGTATTGTAAGGGCTGGGGTGAATGGTTGGCTGGGCAAAAGCCAGCTAAATTTGAGTTTATGGATATTTCATCGAGAACCCTCCGAAGTTCTGAATTTCTGAATTTCTACCCCCATTTTACGATAATTCTAATACAAAAATACAAAAATACTTACCCTTGTTTCAATACTACTTACAACCATACTTATATTGTTAGTCAATAAGAACAAAATCCCTAAAACTAGGACTTTAAGAACCATTACAAAATAAAATGTAAAGATTGCAGAAATAAATCCACCCTCTACAGGGTAATTCATACTTTTGAGTACTTTTGAGTAAATTTTTTCTAAAATTTTACATAAAACTTGAACTTTTAAAAATTTTCAAATATAGAATCCTATTACAATCTACGAATAGAAGCTTTTTGAATTTTGAATTAAGTATTTTGAAGTTCTTTCTGGTGACTTACTTTTGAAAGAATAGATTTTGAAAATTTTGCTGTTTCTGTTTATTGGGGGACAAAATTGAAACAAATGTGGATTTTGAGCTTTCAAAGAAAACTCCCAAATAATAATTCAATAAAGTATGGATGGTTTCCTCTGGTTTTTTTCAAAATACTCTACTTAATATCTACTACTACTAATAGTAGTAGGGTACAAATGGGGATCAAAATCAAAATTATTATTACTTTCAGTGTCTATCTATTAGTATCTATAATGTATAAATGTATCTGTAGATATTTGACAGACAGTATGGTCAAATATTCAAGTCCATAGCATCAAAGAGAAAAAAGAAAAAAAAAATGGAAAAAGAGATCTTTATTAAAAAAATTTGGCAAAAAATTTCATTTTAAACTGATCAATGGCGTTTTAGCAATACTTATTTATTTACCATGTAAATTCAAATAGCGGACCAAAACAACCCGATCCCATTTTATTAAATGTAAAGTTCACATCAAAATCAACATTTTAAAACAAAATTTTTGAAAAATGCGGATAGATACTGACCTAAAAGGTCAAATAAAATGTTATTCCATATGCATATAATGCAGTGCAAAAATCGTTAATTTTTAGTTTAGATTTAGCCTTCTATATCTGTAATTCTAATTAGCTTTACAAGTATAGTGTATAACATTTCATTTGACCTTTTAGTTCAGTATCTATCCGCATTGTCCAAAAATATTTTGCATAAAATGTTGATTTTGATATCAACTTTACATTTAATATAATTGGGATCGAGTAGTTTTGGCCGAAGATTTCAAATCTACACCTTGTAAATAAAAAAAAATTAGTACATATTGCTAAAACACCAGTTTAAAATAACATCAGTTTAAAATGAAATTTTTTGCCAAATTTTTTTATTAAAGATTATTTTTGCTGGAACCTGGACCAGAAATATCTTCAAAAAAAAGTCTATTTTCAAAATTTCATATTGTTCATATTCATAAGGCTATTTTCTTTCAACTATTTTAAGTATCAGCATCAGCATCTTAAGTAAGTATCTTAAGATTTTCAATCCTATTTTGGTTGAATTTCATCCTGGTCAGCACAATTAAACTGTGCACAATCAATTATCATAATAATCCAAATGGTAATAATGCAATGCATTATACAGTTTACATAACAATAAGTAGGTACTTAATTTTTAAGATTTGATAGTATTCTTAGGTATGCATAAATGTACATAGGTATATGGATCTACCTTTTATAAATCGTGCCTAAGAAGATGCCAATATTTAGGAAAAATAAAATTTATAGTCAAATGTGTTTAGATTTCTAAATTTTTTGATTTTTCGAATTGGTTAATGCTTATCATAAGATTATTTTTAAGTTGATTTCCTTAATTTTAGGTTCATTTTTCATTGAGGCTTTGAGTAAGACCTCTTGTGTAGTGAGAAATAAACTTTTATAAAATAACCGAAATTATCGATTTCCAGAAAATTTCCCCCACTCTAACGAACCGAGATGGCTTTTACTATACTTCAAAATATTCGAAACTACTCGTCAAGTAACGTACCTAACTCAAAAATTACAAAAAATTTCAAAATACCTATTACATATTACATATTATAGGTATAGGTACAAAGTATTTTAATAAATGTCATTCCGATTTCCAAACAATTGTTTCAAAGACAAAAATATCAAAAGATAACACATACAGTAGTACCTATCAATAATGCTCGTTTCAAATAATATTAATTTCTAGGCTATGAGTAAACAAGGCATTTAACTAAAAATACCCTACTAAAGTAAAGTAATTCTAAAGTAATTTTCATAATGATTTAATTTCTTCCTTTTTTGATTGAATTTATCCCTAGCCTTACCTTTGTGTGAAATTAACCCAATTTTTTAAAAATCCTAACCTAAACTATAAACCTAATCTTTCCAGCTGAAAATCTCTGTAACTAAATTTATTAAAAATTCTGCAAATTAAATTTTAATCGACTTTTCTAAATTTCAATTTTTGCTATTTATGAACCTAATCAACATTATTATATTCAAATCATTTATAACTGAATACTGCTGTAACTAAATTTGTCAAAAATTAAAATCTCTACGAAACTATTCAACTTTGCTTGCAATTTGTCCGTCCGTCTGTCTGTATGTCTGTCTGATGTCTATGTCTGATCTTGACCAAATTTGGCATGAAGGACCCTTGTAGGGTCTAGTTGTGCATGCTAAATTTCAGATTGGCCCCACCCCTTGGA
>JAQIXA010004127.1:0-12082 GCA_034699045.1 Nanhermannia cf. coronata Gr-Ori-00579 | reverse complement strand
TCTTCCTTCGAAAACCATATTTTATATGAAAGGTTCAGAGAATAAAAGCATAATCAATCAATCAATCAATCAATCAACACAATTGGTATAATGTAAAGTCCTGATATATCATAAACAATGATTCTTTACTGAAAATCAATTTTGACTTTAATTTTAGCAAGAAATCGATGGAATTCTGTTTTGGAAAATTAAGATTTTAAGTCTCAATTTTAAACTAATTTTTTTATAAAATGAATTACAAAATCAAGTTTTTCAGAATTGAATATAAATCGAGCAATTTATATGATTTGATTCAGTAAGGTGACAATTCCTTAAAGTTTTTACGAGTATTTAAAATTTCTGGTTTTAATTGCATACCTATAACATATTGCCTATTACCTACTGTAAACTGGTCAAATTTCGTTTCTGCTTTTCTGAAACGAGCTAAAAAATACTTTTATAGTAATTAACTCCCAAAATAAAATGAGAAAGAGAGCCAAAAAAGTATTTATAATATTCTACCAGATACGAGTACATAAACTGTATAAAATATTTTAAGTTTAAGCCGAAATTAAATAGGAAATAGTATTTATGTCCATTATGTAGAATTTAAATTAGTTCCCATTGCTATTTCTACTACTACACCTACTAGTTCTATACTTACTATCGTAGTACTGGTACTGGGCTTTTGGAAGAATTTCCTCAAGTCAAAGTTAGTTACAGTAGTTAAGTTAATTTTACGCTTTGCATACACAAATTAAGTATAAGCATTACAAAAGTTCTTGTAGTAAAATGCTAAAATAGAGAAATTTTTCAAGCTATTTTATTAGTAGGGTAAAACCCTACAGTTTTAAGTGTAAAATTTGCATTTCACAAGACATAGGTTGTAGTAGGACACAAATATGCAATATGTAGTAATAATAATATGCCAAAGTGTAGAATTATAGGTTGAAATTCCTCTGTAATTCTCTTTTAACTATATATTATCATGTGTATTATTAGTATTTTTGTAATTTTACATTTGTACACGACAAGTGTACTGACCATTATACAAAAGGACTACAGTGCTTATATAACCAGTAAAGAATTGGGTCAAAATAAACAAAAAAGAAAAAAAATCCGAAAGATCTGATGGTGAGAAAGTCAAGAAATACCGAAAAAACCCAAGAGACTCTAATTCAAAGTTGAACCGAAAAATACGAAAAAAAACACGCAATCCAGTTTTTTTTGAAAGTATTGTAAAGAAATACAAAGTCCTTCAGGCTTTCAAGTTTTTTGAACAAAAAAATACAAACCTATCTTTAATTTTATCGAAATCTATAATTTCGAAATCTGGGTAAAAAATCTATTAGTTTTCAGTGTGATTTGCCATGAAATATGGTCTACTAAAAGTATATTAATATATCTCAAAAATGCAATAAATACATTGAAAAATTCTGATAAGATCTGAAATTTAGTCAAAATGCAGTAAATTGGAACTTTTTACCCTAAATTTAAGCAAATATCCAGGTTAAAAATCAATTTTTTGATTTTTCTTAGCAATAGGCCAACATTTTGCTTATTTTTCCAGTATTATTCACTTGACTAGATCTGTTTACGTCAGTTGTATAAACTTTTAATTTTAATTTGAGTTTAATATTAGATTATGTACACTGCTAGTAGGGTACTAGTACTTTGGATAAATAAAGGATTATAAGGATAAAGTTTTGGCTATTTTGTGGTCGGTAGAATCGAGTCCACATTTTGTTTGACTTGCTAGGTCATTGAAAATTGAGGTTTGGCCTATATATTATCATCGTACTAGAGAATACTATGTAAGTAGGTACTAGTAAGTATTTGCAACTGTCTGTTTATCTAATGTAATAGTATGTATTATTTGGATTTATTTGTTTTTGTTTACATTCAAGTACCAGAACAAGGCTTAATCTTGACTTGAGAGTCATCCGATTGGAAAACTTTTTCTTTCATCTTTCAATATCCTTTTTATCAAGACTCTATGTATCTGTATAAGTAGGTTTAAATTTACGGAAATGAGAAGAAAAGCCAGAGACTTACAGTCCAGTGTAAAATTACCAAATGGGCAAGAAAAATTAGTTAAAATATCTCAATTTTCTAAAATTGTACCAAAATCAGACCTACGATAATATATAAAACAGGATACAAAATTTTAATAGAAATTTTGTATAATTAGACAAAAGAAAATCAAGCTGAATTGTTAACAGGTAGGTTTTTTAAAACTTTCTTCGAGGTTAAGAAAAATTAAAATTTCAGAACCTAATATTTTTTTCATTTAGCAATTTTAAGGTAACCAAAATGACCGGATTGATTACCATCCTCGTGTGCATGTATCTTAACTGCCAACAATAAATTTTAAATTACCTTAAGGAATAAACTGTCCATCATTCAACACCTATTTGAGCTCCTTTCATATTTCATAAAAATATAAAAATACTGGTATGTTTCTTCTATCTGTACATTTTATCCTATTTTCTTCAATAATATCTTCTAGTAAAAATGGTTTTAAATTCAAAAAATATTTAGGTAAGTATCTGTATATGAAAAGAACCTACTGCTAAAAAAACAATACTAAAAGAATTGCTATTACTATTAGGTACCTATGTACCTATCTTCGAGTATGTAATAAAAAATTCAAAAAATTACTTTCCAATAATTGAAATTTACCCTCAAAAAAAATGACGCCGTCTAGACAAGAAATTTTTTTAATTTTTTGCAATTTTTTGCGAATTTTTTGCATCAAATAAAGTAAAGTATCTAATAAATAAATTTTAATAATAGAGATACGAGTAGATAGTACTATAGATACCTAAATACAGATACTGAGATAGGCATATGCCTACTAATATAATGATCAAAAATCCATTTTAAAATCCATTTTGGCACAATAAATATGATTTTATCCAAATGTACATATATGTGTATAAGTGCTGGATAAAATCCAGTTCTGTCTACCTGTCTGTAGTATTTCAAGCCTAAAACGCACTTATCCCAAGTATTGATATATTGGAAACCATTTTTGAAATCTGGCAAGTGTCAAGTAAGTGTAAAATATTTGAGTAAAATATATTTTTTTTTTTGCTTTTAAAAGCTCTCATGTAAATACAGTATAGGTACATAAATATATTTTCCAAGAATAAAATATTGAACTGAAACCTTTATCAATTGCATTCAAGTTTAAGCTTTTACATTTTGCACATATACATAACGTAGATACTTAGCATTACATAGTAGGGTACCTACTAGTATCTACGTAGTAGGGTACATAGTAGATATTCTAGCGCAAATTGGGGTAAAAGTGCTCTGGATAAAATTTTCCATATTTCTTGAGACTTCCAGAAATTCTTGAATTTCTTCGTAAAATCAAAATCTTTGTGATTTCAAAGGGTCGGTGTGAAATAAGCCTATTATCAGTACTACAACTTATTATTATTACTACCATCAAACCTCCCTATAAAGTAAATTTCACTTACACTCAAGATTATAAAAAATGGTCTTTATAGAGGGGTATGGTTTTCTTGAAATCTTTGGACATCATAACGACATCGGATTTCTCTCAAATGATGAATTGTATGAGGTTTTCTTGGGTTTTCTCCATTTACCTAAAGTATACAAGTAATTGTAAAGCTTTTAGATAAATATATGGTTTTAACGATAGGGATATGGACACTATACATAGTGTCCGATATGATAGTAGGACTTAAATTGCACAAGAAAAAATGGCTCCATAAGACCTTAGTGACAAGGACAACTTCGGATAAATATATTATATTGACCGCTTAACAAGTCATAAGTATAAGCACACATTAATATATCCTTTATAAAAGGATTATTTAAGTACCATTATTTGTGGTAGAACTAGACTATATACTGACTAATATATGAAAACTATCATAAAAGAAAGTTTGAACAAATCTCAAAAAGCTCAAGCTACAAAAAATTGATATATTTTCTTGGTATTTTTATTAAAATTTTGAATTTTTGAAAATTTTAAGCTATCATAAATATGACGACATTTTGAATAACTTGTATCTGAAGTATAGGTTCGAGCACTTAAATCAATTTGTGTTCTTTGCTACATTAGACTAAAAATTGAAAGGTATTTTGAAAATTTGACTTTTGATAGGTTAGATTTCCTTTTCCAAATTTTATATTTTGAAAGGCCAGGGCAGGGTTGCCCGAATTCAATAGTTATATCAATGTAAGGGCTAATAAATATATGAGCTTTTGATATTAAGGTCGAAAATTTAAGCCCTTATCCTAATATTATGAGAGTCTGTATAGTGATGGAGGTGTGTTTTTTATCTTTTATCCCATACCAAATATATTTCAGATTTAAGTCTTTGGTTTCGAGGTCTTTTAGATTTCTTACTATATTAGGGTACTATAATATTAGTAGGTACTATAAGTACTAGTACTAGTAATGTATAGTACTACCTTCGAGTACCCTACTACAAGTAGTAATGTTCATAGTTAAGTAAGTGTCGCCTTTGGTTTGAAAATGCAATAGTCCCTGAGCCTTAAGCCCTTTCAACTTTTAAATAAGAATAAGATCTTTACAATATAGGACTGCATACTACTTACTATGTATTGCATTACAATTGTTCTACTATCTGTACAATGCAGGTAAGCCTTTCGTACAAGACCATATTTTGAAAAAAATCTACTCAAAATTTGACATTTCTGAACTTTTGCTAACTTTATATTAAGAATATACGACTATACTACTTCATAGTTTCAAATAAATTTCGAAAAATGTCATTTAAATTAGATAAAAGTCATAAAATTCTAAAAAATGGTACCAACTAAGGTATTTCCCTTTGTGTAGAATACTTGAAGATATTTTGTTCAGATTTGAAATATCTTGTCTGCATTATCATGTCCTTCGGTTACTTTATAATGTATCTACTACATAGTACTATAGTCTTTAGATCTAAATTCTAAAGAGTCTATCAAGGATTTAAATCCCATTAAAACCCTTCTCTCAATCTTCATGATCATAAAATCCTATTTTGTATTATGACTATAAGTATAAATATCAGTATAAAATAAATCCATTTAAAGACTTGTAAAAAATAGATCAGATAATGGGCTTCCCCTTTTAGCTCTCAAAATTCTAATAAACACATTTAAATATAGAGCATATTTAAAACTTTATCATCTTTACATAAAATTAATTTACTATAATACAAAATCCATATTCGTATTTTTGGTCTCATGATCAAATTTAAAAATATAAAATCCACATAAAATTATCCAAGTTAATATTGTATTGATCAAGTTTTGTTATTTTATGTCTTTTGGAAAGTAGATGGATTTTTAAGATTTTTCAAGAATTATATCAAAAAATAAGTTTAAAAAAACTCGAAATATTTTCGAGTTTCTACTCGTAGAAATCTTTAAGTAGTAGCAGGGTACTTTAACCGAACTTTTTGAATTTTTTTCTGAAAAACTAACTTAAAAACTTTCTAACCTCTTGACCTCAAAAATCTCATAAAAAAGGGAAAAGTTTACGCAATAATACGCATTACTATAAGTAGTACAAGATGTATTTTACTTATTTTTACCCAAATTTGATAATACGTAGGTAGACATAAATAAGTTTTAAAAATTTGTATTCACTCCAAGTAATAAATTGAGATTTGACAGAATTCTAAAAAATAAAAGTAAATTTTTTTACAAGTAAAGGACTTGTCATTCAAACTTTTTTTTATGAATTTCTGCCTGACTTTTACCCACGCATATTTATACTTATAAACTAATGCTATTACATATGTATTAGTATAATATTCTTAATGTAGTGCAGTAATAAGTATGTAATATTTTGAAAAATGAATTTTTGACTTATTATAGGGTACATTAACATTATACGTACTAGAGCTAAGCCAGTATACTTGTGGTAATAAATGTACCCTACATAATAGTATAAAATGGCATTAGGTATATTAGGTATATTAGATTAGAGTATGTTCAAAAGAAAAAACCACATTAAAGACCAAAAAACCTCACTTTATTCTCAGTGTGTTTAGTGAGAAATGTCATTTTTCTCTTTTATTCAGTCGAAATGTCAACTTTTGTTGAGGCTTTCTGGGTGACAGAGCTGCAAAACTCAAGAAATCCAAGTCTAAGGCCATTCTCAAGAATTTTCAAGCATTATTTTAAGAATTTTTTTCAACCTAGCCTTAAATAAAAACAGTTGTTGAAATCACAAAAGTCTCCAAAATAATTGCATATTTGATCAAATTTGGCAAAAACCTAATTTTTTTCTCATTTTGCATTTATTTACCCTTTAGGCAAAAAATTGAGATTTTTATAGCTAGAATAGCTAGAATTGATATTGGTTTAAACACGTGAAAATGCATGAAAATGCATGAATCTCTACAATATCGTTAAGCTAAGATCTGAAGAATCTAATTTTGCATTTGATTTACAAAAATATGGGGTATGAATTCTTACTAAAAAGCGAGCTAAAAAACTAATGTACTTTTTAACGCAGACAAGAATTTTTACTTAAAATTCAATTTCTTTTGAAAGAAAAGGCTTCTGGTTTCTTTCTATAAAATTTTAAATTCATTTAACTGCCTTAATTACAACTGATCCTTCAAGTTTAAGTTAAGACCTTCAAGCCTATATAAGGCCATCAACCTTCACAAAGAGAAAATAAAAGTAGGAAATGGGATTTACAATTCATTTTAAAATATGCAAAAATAAAATTTATTAACTCCTCTAAATAAGATTCTATAATACCAACACTTTTCTATTACCTTAGTCTATATGTTACCTACTTACTACAGATTTTTTCATATTGAGATTCCTATTTGATAAATACCTAGTTCTATTTTCTTTTTTAATAAAATTCAAAAGATTGTATCAAAATATTATTGTGTTTTGCATAATATAACAAAAGGACAGCAGCTGGCTTTTGTTAACTTACGAAAAAGAAGTCAAATAAATAAATAAATAAATAAATAAATAAATAGACTTTCTTATACAAAATGAAATTTTTCTTATGCATTTTACAAAAGTAAAGTAAATGCATAGTATGTATATGTAGGTAAGGCTATGTAATATGCAGATTTTGTATTATGTAGGTATTATTATTAGAATCTCAGTGTATAAAATATGAGTAAAGAAAGTTTTGAAAATCTTTGTTAAGCTTGAAACATAAATAACATAAATCTTACCAGGGTAGAAATTCATCATGGGAGAAAATTTGACATTTGCTTTGCCTTCTAAACTGATATATTTATTATTTGCTACCTATTACCTACATTGCAGTATTATACAGTGTTCTTAATCTTACATTTTTGGGCTTTTTCCAAGCTTTATTTTGGGCTTTTAAACCAAAATGTTTATAATAAAGCTTGGAAAAAGCCCTGTTGTCCAAAACATTGACAATTTTAATTTTATTGATAGGTATTTTAGATTAGACTTAAAAATTCTAGATTTTTGGCAGTTTCAATTTTTCAAAAAAAACCTTATTTTGGTTTCTTGAATGCTATATTTTGGATTTTATTTTAGACCAAAAAATTTGACATTTTTGCCCCATTTTAGACATCTACCCCCTAAATACGATAGATTTTGCTTTAAAAATTTAAAATATTACATTTTAGTGATATTTTCAAGCTTCATTTTTGATTTTTTTTAATTATCAAAAATGTATTTTTTCGACTTTTTTGAATTTTGATTACCTAAAAGAGTGGATCTTTTCCTAAAAATTAAAAATCGAATTTTTTTATATGGTATTTTTCTATTTAAAGATCAAAAATCTTATTTGTAGACAAAGGATATTTGGAAACCTTAAAAATTTAAGAAAATTTCTCCATAAATTTGTGTTTTTTTAATTTTTACAACCCTGCTGTTTACCATCCACCTTCTACTTATAGGGAGGGTAGAGTAAAATTTACGATACATCATGTTTATTTATGCAAAATATTGGATAAGTTATCTAATAATAACATTAGAGACATCATGTTCAGTAAATGGGAAAAACACAATAAGATAGTGTACAGTGTAGGTAGTATGCTGGTAGAATTGATAGATTTTGATTTTGATTGATAAATGTGTTCCTTTAGACTTCAGATTGAATTTCAATAGAACCACAGGAGAGTATAATCTTAAAAAAAGTTTCTCAAGAAAAATTTCAACTTACTTTTACTTTTAATACTACCCTACACTACACTACATGCTATAGTACCCTACTAGATAGTCCTACTACAAGTAAAAACTTTAGCTTAACTTATTTACGCCTTTCTTAGCAAGAGCATGCATTTTGCCTTTCAACAACTTTTACACATTATTTAGACATCTTATAGATATACAGTTAAATGCACATTTAGTCAATAGCATATTTTGTCAAAATATTTAGAGTTAAAATAAAAAATTTGATAAAAAACACAAAGAATTTCAAAATTCCAAACTTTCTAGCACTTTCAAGGAAATAATCTTGCAAAAATTAAGAATTTTATTATCCAAATTCTTGTCAAAATTTACGATAAATTCAATAAATACCTAGTAGGTAATTGCATATTAATTTGATTAACATGTGAAATTCTGTTCAGAATTCTTGAAAAAGTCATAAAAAATACTTCAAAAAGGCAAATTTTTATCAAAATTTTGATAAAGTGATGTAAATCTTGAAAAAAGTAGTGAGTTGACTTCAAAAATTAAACAAATTTTTGATGAAATGTTGAGTGTAATAAGATTATTTTGGATAGTAATTTTATAAAATTTAGACTTGTATCTTTTAGAAAAATGATTATTTGATTAAATGTCAGCCGATTCTTTAAAGAAATACATTACATAATAGTAAATACTCTAAGTAAATGTACTCTTGTAAAAATATATAAAAAAATTTATATTTTATGAGGAAAAAGTCGTTAAAAAAAGTTGGACGAGCGTATCTTTCAAAATTGCTCAAAAGCTTCAGAGCAATTTAATAGCTTAAGTGGATTTTACTTTTTAAAAAATTGACGCTTTTAACAAATACTTACTTAAGTACCCATCCAACTTATTTATTCTATACTATCATAAAGAGTAGATAAGTTGTTGGCTTTTTTTTCTTTTAAAAAGATTATCTGGAGCTTATGACCTTGAAACATGTCCCATCATCGATAGTACATAGTAGTAAGGTACTATTAATATAGGTACTTATGTTAAATATTTTTGATCTAATATTTTTGCTCAACATAAAGAATTATGGATTATTATATGAATATGATAGATAAGTTCGGAGGAACTTGTCGAAAACATCAGGGACATATTAAAAAGGCATTAAAGATTTCAAGAGTTTTGAATTTTTTTTCTGAAGAAAGTTGGAAAAAGTTGGAGAAAGTAGGTCTAAATATTTTGTATAGAACTTGTAGTATCTAGTATAATAAGTAAAAGTATGCTAATTTTTATTTTTATACCCCTTGTGTATAGTACCTTATACATACTATAGTTCTCAAGAATTTATGTTCAATCTACTTTAAGTCATTTTTCTGAAGAAAAAAATGACAAAATAAAACTTCATACATTATAATCTTAAATCATAAGAACAAAGTATAGGTACTTATGGTCTAGTATTATTCACAGAATAGTGTCTACATTAGTCACATGTATAACAAATACTTAAGATTAGTTTGGGATTTTGAACTATTACGAGTATAAACATCCTTTAGGTGCATTTAAAATGTATTAATTAGGTATGGTGTAGGTATTTGGATTTGGATATATGGAACTTTAATTCTAGATTTTATCATCAATAAAATTTAGAATAATTCTTTAAATTGAGAATTCTATCTATAGGCCTTGCTTCTAATAAATATACATATTTGATCAAGATTTTAAGATTTTTATCACTTTTTCAGTTTGTGACTATGACTATGACAACTCAAAATAGAATTTATTTGATAAAATATCAAAAGAAAGATTTTAGAAAGATTTGAAATTCAGAAAATCTTGAGGTATTTTTTGTCCATAAGAGGTTTTAAATTCTAGAAATTCTATTGCTAAAAGGTAAGCTTGTCTTTAAAATCTAAATCCAAATCTAAATCCAAATTTTATTTCGTTCTTATTCTTACTTACGGGTTTAGACTTGACTATAGTCAAGATGTTGGTGATCCAAAGTCAATTTTGGATTTCATCGATGACAATCGTCATGTTGTTGGCCATTTTTGGATCATTTGCTAAGGCTGAAGACGTTGTTGTGGATGGGAAAAAATTATATGGTGAAGGGTGTAAACAGTACTATGGAGAATGTGATTATGAGAAAAGTCTTGTTTGTACCGACGATAAATGTCAATGTGATGCCTCCTTTGCTCATTCTAAAAAGAAACCAACCCCTCCAACTAGTGAAGGTGATGGTACACATGAAGGTGAACCAAACGTAAGTTTCACATTATTCATAAAAATTAAACTTATCAATCCTATAGGATTTAATATACTACTTTTTAGTAAATTATTAATTGTGTGAGCAAAGCGTTAAAGACTTCACAAATTACAAATTATTATGTCAAACTGCCGGTATCAAATTCTGAATTTGTCATTGATTATTCCTATATTCAGATTATGATATAGTCACTTATATTTCATTTTGGATTTTTTTTCTTTTTGATTAACATTGAGACTTGAGACCCTATAAAGGGTCTAAAGCACCCGAAGGGGCGGAATTCTTTTTCATTTTCTTTTTTCAAAATGGTACAACTAGAGCCTATAAGGGTTCTTCAGGCCAATAGCTTTCTAGCAACCATCTGGAAAGAAAGACAGACAGACGGACAAAGTGAAAGAAGAAGCAAAGTTGAATATCCTAGCAAGTGCTCGCTTCGCTCGTGCAATTTTAAAATTGTAATGAACAATTTTTTAGTATTAAATTTTTTTAAAATTGTAGCCAGAGCACATTCCGGCTAAACTTGAATGGGATGCAGATGGAAAAACTTGTGTCATCAAGAAAGGCAGCCCTTGTAAGTTATTTAATTCAATAAAAGCCTATGACATCCCATTCCCATACTACCTATTGAAGTAAACAGTGTACTTCAATAGGTAGCATGGCACTTTATACATACATAAATACTTAAATGCCTCAAATGTAGTATCTATTTTAAAAGTAGGGTACTTAGGATTAATCAATATATTATGTAACAATATATTTATAATGATAACTGATTGAAGAATTTAATTTTAATGATTTTTTAAACAGGTGAATTGAATTACAATAAGGACGAGGCAATTAAAATTGCGGATTGTAAAGTAAGATTTTTATTAATCAAAATTTCAAAGTTTAATTTTTCACTTTTTTCTTAAGAATAACCTTACCTTACCTTATCCATTACACACATTAAAAAATATTTGCTAGAATTATCGTTAAAAAATCGATTTTAATTTAAAAACCATAAAAATAAAAAGACTTAAATCGTCATATCATATTATATAGGGAAAATGTAAGAAAGGAGGAAAAACTGGTCGAGATGATTTGGGTAATACAGTTATATATAAGTTTCATATAATGTTGATAATAATTTAATTTTAAAATTTTAATTATTTTATTATAATCTTTAAAAAGGTGTATGTTCAAAAGACAACAAAGGAAAAAAAGCTGCTGGTAACAATATTCAAGTCAGTCGGATCCTCAACCTTGGCCTACCCTGTCTTTTGATCCTCTTATTTGCAGCTAAATAATTAACTACATACTTACCTACCTAATTAATTAATTAGTTTAATTGTCGATAAATTTTACGTAAATGTCAGTCAAAAAAAATGTATCTCTACTCAACAAACTTGTAATCAGTATATCACAGCTACAGCTTTGAGTTTATGTAAATGCTTCATGATTTGAATCCTTTTTTTATACCTAATAAAAATCCTGCCTACAATATAAGTACCCTACCTGTTTTTTAGTCAATTTCTTCTTTCATTACTTTTTTAATTTTTGACTTTTTACTCATAGAAAGCATGTAGGTACCTATTTACTATTTACAATAGAAATAATGATATTTTGTGGGTCGCGGACAAAATCCTATCTGCCAAAATCCTAACATACCAAAATCCTACCTCCCAAAATCCTACCAAACCAAAATCCTACCGAACCAAAATCCTACCGACCGAAATC
>JAQIXA010004126.1:0-12085 GCA_034699045.1 Nanhermannia cf. coronata Gr-Ori-00579 | reverse complement strand
ATGTATTTAGATAGCCGAAATTCGGCCATGTATTTAAATAGCCGAAATTCGGCCATGTATTTAGATAACCGAAATTCGTCCATGTATTTAAATAGCCGAAATTCGGCCATGTATTTAGATGAGTTTCGTGAGGGTAAAACCGTTTTATTTGCCATAATATAATAATTATAATTATGAGTATATAATTATGAGGGCACTCAATAAACTACGCAATAATTTTGAACCTAGGATAAGGTTCTTGAATTTTATTCAGAAATTCAGCTCTGAAATATAAGAATTTGACTTAATTCTGCATATGTATCTAGTAAAATTGAGAGTAAATCTGGTTTTTCTATGCTGAGTATTATCAAACTATAACCAAACTACGTTATTTGTGAGTATATTTTCGTAGTTTTAAAGATTTTGTTCCAATCTAAAAAGCAATATATAAAATATGATCAAAATTTTAAAAAGATTTTGGATTATGGTGAATGATAAAAATTAATTTTCAAAATTCGAAAATTTCATTTTTGAGTTTAGGAGTTGACCAAAGTCGAGAAAGGCTTGGTCTTAAAACTGTAAAATAGAAAAAAAGGATCCATAAACCTACATTTTATGTCAATTTCAACTATAAAATTGCTATAAAACTAGGCAATAAATAGCCTAACCCCTTATTATCTACGTCTACAAGTAACTGAGCTTTTTCTCATTAAATGTAGCTTTTTAAAGTTTTTATAAAAAAAGTTTAACATTTATTATTATGACTGTTTTAGATGGACTTAATGAAGCCAAATCTGAGATGATTTTAAAAACTCGAATGATCACCGATGACCTGCTTTTCAACTCTGTGACAGTTCAATTGGCTGATTTAACTACAGAAAATTTTCTATCACCACTTTTTCAGCATTTTCAAGCTGGGTTAGCTCAAACTTTGAACACCCCGAAGGAAAATATCGTCATTTTTTCTGTCCAGGTATAAAAACTAAACTTGATCTTGAAATTTAATTAAGATAAATTGTAAACTGCGAAAAGTTGAGTAGGAGTTTTTAAGGTGACTTTGACATACAATTGGACAATTATTGAAAGAAACACACGAGGGTTAATATTGCATTTTCCTTATAGCTAAATACATTTATCCCAGTCCCCAGTACTAAAGTACCTACAATATTTAGGTATTATAAAATTTGAGCTCTTTTACTCAAGCTCATTACATTTGGTCATGAAATTATTTCATTTAAACCTCAAATATTTGAAATTCTAATCGATAATCAGAGGTACCAAAAATTATCCAAAAAAAGTCCAAAACGCGAACTTTCCAAGAAAAAACCGAATTTTAAATGCATTTTATCAAGAAAATGTCAAAAATTCACATCAGCAGAGGAGAATATCTTTGTAAAGTAGCTTTTCTGAAGGTTTTATTTAACTAAAGAAAAATGGCATTGGATATATTTTGATTTTGAGTAGGTGACAAAATCCTTTTCTAATTTCAAGATTTTGGGCAGAATTTTGGTTAAAAACTGAAGCCAAATCAATAAAATGACAAAATTCTTACTTAAATTTTACTTTAGGTTGATTTTAGGCATAGACTAGAGATTTTTAGAAATTTTTTAGAAATTTTAGCCTGTTTTTGAATGAAACAGTCGCTATTTCGACCTGTTATTTGAGAACAACTTGGATATTTTTATACATAGATGTAAAAATTGGTCAAATGTACACCTGGTGCATGATAAAACAGGATGTCCTTCGAAAAATATGTCCGAACTATCCCTATTTACTAACCTGAAGCAAAATTTAAGTAAGAATTTTACTTGATTTGTGGCCAATTTTTAGCCAAAATTCTGCTCAAAATCCTGGAATTACAAAATTTAGCTTGTCCTTGTCAGTCTAGAATTTGACAATTTGTCTGGATTTTCTGGACGAATACCTCGGTTTTTATTTCCTCGGTGTTTTACTGGTAGTGGTAGTCCATCGGAAATTGTGGGTTCGAGTGCAAATAGTTAAAAAGTGTTTTTTTCCCCACTTGATTATTTGCTCACTTAAATTGTTTTTCAGTGGGAAATTTCAAGCACTTTTTGAAGCCTAGCCAGCCTTTTTTATGATCCAATTTGCCAACCAAACTTGAACGAATTTCCTGCTTTTACTTTTTACTTTCTTATTACTACTTTTCCCAAAAAACCCAAAGTAGGTATATAAAAATAGGGGAAGAAATGTCAAACATTGCTTTTTTCTTCATATATTTCCTAGTACACAAGTAACTGTTTGAAATTTAGAAAAAAATTCAGGAATTTTAATACACATTAAAAACACAGAAGAACCTAAAATATATTTAATTTCGAAAGAATATTTCGGGTTATAATGGTCTTTCTGGCCTCTATCTGAGATTTAAAATAGTAAAGGCCTGAAAGCCGAATAGATTCTTTAGTCAGAATTTGAAAATACTTACCACTTCAGAAATTAGAATTTTTTAAGTCATCCCTATTTTGGTCTAAATTAACGTCTGCCTGTATGAAATTTACCCAAATTTTTTAAAAATTTTAACCTAATCTCAACTAAAATATTTTTTCGTTAATTTAATACATTGGTAAAGTAGATCAAAAATGCGGAGTTATAGGGGTAAATTCAACCAAAATAGGGATGAGATTCAACTCAAGTCTTTAGAAATTAATTTTTTTATCCTTGATTTATATTCCTACTTGAAACCCATGTAGTTAAAAACAACACAATTTGAGTTCAAGTTCAAGTTTAAATTAAAGATTCGTTGTTTTTTATCATGGAAAATTTTAGATACATAATCGAAATGTATTGTAATTTGTAGCATCCAAAAAAATTTGTGAATTACCACAGATGAAATTCAATTTCATCAAAAATTGAATTGAGTCCTCTAGATTAAAGAAATTTTGGAAATTTTAAGCCAATTTTGGTTCGAAAATTTGCATAAAATGTGTAAATTCTATCCTTTTGCTTATTTGTTCTCATTTATAACATTTGGTTAAGATTCTTACGATTAGAAAAAACCCAGATTCTAACGATTTCTCATTTTTTCCCAAAAAATTGAGATAATTATACTTGGAATGAAATAGAATCCTATCTTTACAAAAATAGTCTAATTTTTAGACTATTTTTGCACAAGCCGATCAGTTTCCAACCAAAAATTGGGCAAATAAACCTAATTTTTCTAACATCCGTTTAGGTTTACTTGTAGAAAAAACTAATTTAATTCGATTTTTATTGACATGTTTTCCTTTTTTTATTTGAATCCAAGGAGGAAATCGAGGGGGCTCAAGGGGTTCTAAATGTGAGTTTTTCTGCTCGTAAATCGGGATCTAGCGAGGAATTTCACGATCCAGACTATATCAAAGAAAGGGTCTTTCTCAACAGGCTAACCCTTAGTAAATTAAGTAACCTAGAGGTATGAAACCTTTTTTATAACCCTATACTACACAAGTCTATACTGACCTACACTTTTTAATGCATTTTTTACGATTTTTTTCAGGTTTTGCCATTTTCTGACGACCTTTGTCTACTTGAACCATGTCCAAATTTTGAAGAATGTCTCACAGTTCTTAAATTTCGAAATGTTTCAAATTTTTTGGCTACTGAATCGATGCTCTTTAGATCTGTTGTACCTTGGCAAACTTTTGCTTGTAGGTGTCCTAAAGGTATTTGAAATATTTTTAGAACCCATAACTAACTTTTCATGTATTTTATCGCTCAAAAGTTCAAATATAAACTAATGGAATTAGTGACCAATCATCTGAAATTCAAATTTTTATGAAAATTTTACCAATTTTAAGCACAAGCGAATTTAAATCGTTGAAAAATTTCCATTTTTATAAATCTATAGATTAGTCTCATTCTCATTCTAATTGTATATAAGATCGTTAAAATCAGGTTATTCAGAGCTGAATTAAGGACAAATTGAAAATTGTTTGATTTAAAATATAGATTAATTTATAAATATTGTTTTTTTTTTTAAACTTTTCAGGCTTCACAGGCTTAAATGAGCACTATTTATGTGATGCTGAAATCAATTTGTGTTTTTCCTCACCCTGTCACAATGGAGGCACCTGTCAACGGATCGAGTCTGGATTTTCTTGTCTTTGTCCAGCTGCTTATACTGGATCTCAGTGTCAATATAGACTGGATTCAGACACTTGTCAACCAGGATTATGCTCTAAAAGTAAGGATTTAAACCAGGTTTTGAGGTCCACATGTCAAAAACTCTTTTTGATACATTATAAATAACTTAAGCTGAATTGCATCCCTAATTTGGTTGAATTTGCCACTATACTTCTGTATGAAATTAATCCAAAATATTCTTATATCCTAACCTAACCTAGGCTTAAGTAAAATATTTTGGGCTAATTTCATACAAGGGGTAAATTAGATAAAAAATTAATTAAAAAAATTAATGTAATTAGATAAAAATTGCAAGGGTAAATTCAACCAAAATAGAGATGAGATTAAATCGGAGCCATTTTAAACGAATTTCAATAAGATATTTTTACTAATTTTTTTTAGGAAGCACATGCCAATCCCGAGTTCGTGGTGGATTTCTATGTGGAAATTGTACAAAAAGTGAATTTGTGAATCAACTTTGTGAACTTACAGCGAGGTCATTTTCTCGAGGATCTTATCTCACATTTCCAGGCATCAAAAGCCGATATCGACTTCACCTTTCTATGAAATTTGCAACCCAGAAAAGAAACGGACTCTTACTTTATAATGGACGATATAATGAGAGAAATGATTTCATTTCTATACAAGTACTCAACTCAACTTTGGTATTTTCATTCTCACTCGGGTCAAGTCGAATCACAAGTGTTCAAACAGGGGTCAAAGTTGACAATGGGGTTTGGCATTCACTCGAAATTAAATATTTTAATAAGGTAAAAATTATACTACAAATCGGACATCAGATATCTTTTATAATTATTTCACAAATTTTGAATCAATTTTTTAAAATCTGGCATTAAAAACCACATGTCATTTTTCGTGATTTAACAATTTCTAATAATTTTTGTATCAGAGCGTCACTTTAAGCGTGGATAAATGTGACACAATCCTAAATCTTGAAAATCCAGGAGAATTTCCATTGTCGACTGGATGTGCCGCAATTTCAACCGAAATTTTGGACCAACGTTGTGATCTTTTTACCGAATCTTGTCAGAGATTTTTGGATCTGACTGGACCACTCTATTTAGGCGGACTTCCGGTCTCAACTTCCTCGTCACAGATTGAGACTCAGGATTTCCAGGGATGTATCAAGGACGTTTATTTCAATCACAAATTCGTCGATTTGAATGAGTATGATCTTGGATTTTTTTCAAAATATTCAAAATTTGACTATTTTTCTTGGATTTTTCTTATAGTTATGTCGTTGAACATGCAACAACTAGTGGTTGTCCTGAGAAAAAATCATTTTGTTCCAGTTATCCTTGCAAAAATGGAGGGAAATGTAATGAGGGTTGGGGTAATTATTTAAAAAAAATTTCTAGTTATTTATCAAGATATCAAAGAGGGTATGAATATACAGTTACATATTCAAAAACTATTCTTCAATTTTCAAGACAAATTACACCATTTTAAACGATTTTTGACTTGAAATTTTGCAAAAATTGACAAATTTTTGAGTGTTTTTTGAATAAATTCCTTTGAATTTGAATATGCGAAATATTTAGAGTATTTTTAAACAATTTTCGTACAAAATGTAGGTACATACAGCTGCAGATGTCTCGATGGATTTGGATCCAAAGATTGCTCAGAAGGTAAATAAAATTTTAAAAAATTGCAAATTTTTAATTCTGAATTTTTTTAGATGCAAAACCAGTATGGAATTTGCGAGATAAATCCTCATATCTACTATTTACACCACAATTGAGACCAATACAATTCCCATGGTATAATTCCCTGAGTTTGAGGACCCTTGACACTAATGCTGGAACCCTTATGATAATCCGATTAAGTAACAATGATTCAGTGACTTTGGGAATGGACAATGGAGCTATAAGATTTGCACTTTCTGCAGATTTCAAAACCATCACTGTAAACTTACCAAAGTATGATTTTTTTAATCAAATTTCCCAAATTTAAATATGATTTTACAGCCTTGTCGAGATCAAAGGGAACTTTAATATATTTTTTTGCCAATTTCAGGATAAACAATGGTCATTGGAATAATATCGAGGTGAAATGGATGACTGGAGAAATTTGGTTCTCACTCAATTTTGGACTTTATGAAGTGACACTTCCGGTTGAAACACCTGTTCAAGGTTTGTACTTTAAAATAATTTGTAATTGCCAAATTTACCTGAAAAACCATGAATTTTGTAGGTCTTTTCGTAAATCAAGTGATAGTTGGATCAGACGAGGTCTCAGGATCATCTTTTTCAGGTTGTGTTCAAGATGTTCGAGTTGGTGGATCTAAAAATTATTATAGAAAACCATCGAGTGAGTTTGGAATCCATGAGGGCTGTTCATTGGCTACGGCTTGTGTTGGGGCAGTTTGTCCACAAAGGTCAACTTGTGTCGAAGAAGCTGGCCGACATAAATGTCAATGCGGTATGTGCCAAAAATGGCAAAAAATTGACAATTGTTCAAGATTTTTGAAATTTTTTTATATTTTCTATAATTTTAGATCCAGGCTATGTTGGTGTCCATTGTGTGCCCATTTGTGATCTTCGACCTTGTAAAAACAATGGGACTTGTGTCCTTGATTTGTCCATTACGAAAAGCTACAGGTGTAAATGTGACGAAAGATATTATGGTGGTGATAATTGTCAAGAACCTGTCGATCTATCCTGTCCACCTACCTGGTGGTAATTGAAAAATTTCAAATTGTTTAGATAATTATCTAAAAAAATTAAATTCTTAAAATATCTAATGTTTTTCCAGGGGATTTCCTGTCTGTGGTCCTTGTTCTTGCCCGACTGAGAAAAATTTCAGTCCAGAATGTAATAAGAAATCGGGGCAATGCAAATGCAAGGTAATCTCTAGATGTCTTAAAATTTCTAAAAAATTTAATCTACCCCTATTTTAGGAATATCATTATGAAAAGGATACAAATTGCATCGACTGCCAGTGCTACAGGTAGAGAAATTTCAAAAAAATTTCAAAATTTTCAATTTCTGATTCAAAATGTCAATTTTTAGTGTTGGGTCGATATCGAAAAATTGTGATCCAGATTCAGGGAAATGTCAATGTCGATCAGGGGTAAGATTCATGATTTTTCTTTCGAATTTTTGCTAATTTTTTTACATATATATTTGTAAAGGTTACGGGAGATCGTTGTGATTCTTGTCCTAATGCATTTGCTGAAGTCACTTTGAAGGGCTGTGAAGGTACACTATAAAGTACTGAAATTAATTTTGAATATTTATGAGATTTTTATAAATTTAGTGGTTTTTGATGGATGTCCTCGAGCTTTTTCAAATGATTTATGGTGGCCAAGGACAAAGTTTGGGACATTGGCGATCCATGACTGTCCACCTGGTGCCATTGGACTGGCTACTAGGAAATGTGAACTTCCACCTAAAGGTACTTTAGAAAAATTATGTTTAAAAAATTATATAAACCATACTTTCTTGATTCTTGCACTTGCAAGAGCAATAGGCCAATCTATAATTAAACTTTTCAAATTTTAAATCAAGATTTTGACATTTGGCAATCAAAAGAATATGAATAATTATTGAAATTATTATTTTCTAAGGTTGGGGAAATTCGGATCTTTTTAATTGCACATCAACAGCATTTATATCCCTCGTCAATATCGTTGGTCAGCTGGACACGGGTGACCTCGTTCTAACTCCACTTTTATCTACAAAATTAGCTGGCGATTTACAAAAAGCTCTAAATACTTCGATAAACCAATCTGATAAATCATCTATAACTCCATTCACTGGAAATGGGAAAATACATCTTTATGGAAATGACATTTATGTGTCCTTAAGGCTCTTATCCCACCTAATAAGACACGAGGTGAAACAAAAAGGACTCAATTTAAGTCACAGACAGGACAAGAATTTCATCACAAATTTGGCTTTCTCGACTGGGAAAATCACATCGAAAGAATATGCAGATGAATTCGATCGACTTTTGGAACTTTATGGACAAGGTTCAGAGACACTTTTAAAACTCATGGATAAGTACTTAGGTCACCTGGCACTGAATCAAGAGGATACTTTTACACCCCCTTTTGAGATCCTCACGAATAATTTGGTACTTGGGTTGGACACTGTTGAAGTTGGGGTTGATATTCCGAAAAGTCAAAGAAATTTCGAGTTTTTGGAAATCCAAAGTTCAGTTGATTTGTACGATGTGAAGAAGACTAGTAAGAGAGCTGTGAGGTTTCCAAAGTATAATAATATTGTTCTAAATCCTGCAAGGTATACTTCAAGGGTCAAGTATATAATTCCATTGGAGACACTTGGACTCGATGAAAATGGTAAATAAAATTACAAAAATTTAGAAAATTTTAGAAATAGAAGGACTCCATTTAAAATAAGATGTACCGAATTAAAGTCAAAAACTATTTAGATTTTTTATCCAATTAATACTGATACCTATCATTTCGTGAAGTTGAAATTCTAAAGGATCTTTGGGTTCTAAGCCTTTCCCATGTTAAACCTCATATAAAGGCCAAAAGCCTATTAGGTATAATCCGAAGATGTAGGCACATAATACTTACCTAATCCTAAATAGCTTTGAAAATATCAAAATTAAGGGAAATGCTAGTGTTTTTGGTAATCAAAAAATCGAAAGGATTATTTCAACCATCTAGAGATACAGGGCATTCTAAAGTATTGGCGAAAATGTTTAGGCCAGATCGGATATAGGCCAGTATAGGCCAGATCGGATTTTTAAACAAAAAATAATTGTAGGTAGGTATGTAAAATCTAAAGAAAAAAAAATGTTGAAAAAGTCAGTGAAAAAAATATGGCATTGAACATCTGACCCAGAATCTCATTTTGATTTCCAGATTTTAAAAGAAGTCTGGAAAACAAAACTTCAATACCGCATCTTGGTACTACGGATATAGCTGACTTTTGAGCATTTTTTTTCTTTAGATATCTCCATTTAAGAGGCTGCGATAAGTTTTTTTCCGTATTTTTGTAATGCAAGCCTGCATACTGGTATTCTTAAATCTCAAATTTTAATTTGGAAATTCTATCCTATGATAGTCAAATACATAGTCGAAATCTAGGATTTAAAATTTCTAATAAAGTTAAGAATACATACCATTATCAGGTTCCAGAAAAGTTAGTACCTACGACCTACAGTATATGTATTATGTATATGTGCATGTAAGTTATAAGTAGATCTAGTTTAAGTCTAATTTTGTCAAATTTTTGTGAATTTAGAAATCATGGGCAGTGCAGTAGTTGGCTACATTGAGTACAATTCCTTATGGGATGTACTGCCGAAAAAATTCCAAAAAGATGTGGAACGTCGATTTAACTCTGACCTTGTCGCCTACCCACCAATTGTCTCATTGGCACTTTTAGCTTCAAGAATTGGCCTACAAAAGGGAAAGCAAAAATGCCCTATCAGAATAACCTATGAAATTATTGGCAAGTATATTGATAGCTCGAATCCACAATGTGTTTTATGGGAAGAATCTCAAAATATTGACCCGATTTTACTTGAGATCCAGGGTGAAAGTAGAGATACCTCAAATGGATATGGTGGTTGGACAACTCGATGTAAGATTTCAAAAATTTTGAAATTTTTTTTCGAAATTTTGAATATTTTTTTTATCTTTCTAGCTTGTACAACTGAGGTCGAGGAGCACTATGTGAGTAAAATGGGAAATGTTATGACAGTCAATTGCACCTGTTGGCATTTGTCTACTTTTGCTGTTCTTATCGAAAATAATGATGATACTCAGGTACAAAATTCTAAAATTTTATTCGTAGATTTATTTGACTGATTTATTTTGAAATCCAGGATTTCAAAGTATATAATTGGAGATTAGGTTTTTTAATTTTAATTTTTGTTTTAGGACATCCCAAGGCCGAGTTTGATGGAGGAGATCATCACTTATTTGGCATTTGGTGTCTCTCTAATCCTTATTTTTGGAGCTCTCATAGCACTGGGTTTACTAAAGGGTCCTATACCCTCAACAATTACAAATACTATCCATAAACGTAAGTTTCATAATCACAATTTAACTAAAATTGACAAAATTTTCGAGACTTCGATTATATGAACTTAAATAGATCTTATCAATTTTTAGTATGATTTTAAATATATTGGCAGATTTATTGCTAAAATTTGAAATTTCAATATTGTATTAGGGGTAGATTAGGGATAGTTGGGTTGGGAAACGGAAAAGTAATTGAAATTTGGACAACCTATTTCGCCTTATTAATTAAGCAGTTTGTATTTTTTACTGAAATTATTTTGAGTATTATCAAATGAGCGAAATCTAAGATTTTAAATTGAAAATCCTATAAAGATATGATAAATATCTAGGATTTCAAAAAAGCGTTTGCCATTATATGTACCTACCTAAGTAATTAAAATGTAATGCAAAACACCAGTCATTCATTTTAAATTGAAAATTCGCATTTAAAATAATTTTAGGTTTTAGATTTTCTAGTGTAGGTAGGGTACAGTAAATTTTTTCTAAAAAGTTCAAAATGGATTTTTCCATTCATTTATAACAAAAATTATGCAAATTTTTGAGTCTTTTTTACAGATTCTAAAATGTATTTTTTTAATTAATCGATAGATCTCTTGTGGTGCATATTCTCCTCAGCCCTACTCTATCTACTGGGTATAAAATTGCGGATAATTTTGGTTCAAAATGACATTGGCTGTCGGTCAATTGCCATTGGACTTCATTTCTTCTGGTTGTCAACATTTGCTTGGCTCTTCGCTTCAGCACTTCACCTAAGAAGGATCTTCACCGAAGTTCGAGATGTCAATCATGGAAGCTCACTTTTCTATTTTGCCCTAGGATATGCTTTCCCCATTCTTTGTGTGTCCTTAAGTTTGGGGGTTCGAGCTCACCATTATGGAAATAAATTTTTGTAAGTTGGAAAAATTCAAAAATTTCAAAAATTTGGATCTTACATGTAATTTACTAAGCTAATTTTTTTCAAATTCTAGCTGCTGGCTATCACTATATGAAGGAATTATATGGGGAATGGGTAAGTTTGATCTTAGAAAAAAATTACAAAATATAAATTTGGATATTTGTATCTAGTTGGACCGATTTTGATAACTGTTGTTGGAACTCTGGTCACTTTTTTGGTGGCTGTAAGAGCTGCCTTTACCTATAAGGATCAAGTAGTCGATTCCGGAAATATGAGGTAAAAAATCTGTAAAAAGATACTTTATAACGTATAATGCAATAAAAGCAGATAAGCTGGTACCTTTATAAGTAGTTGAAATTTATAAAAATCGAAATTTTTAGTTTATTTTTTATACCTATCTGATTTTGCAATTTTGAAATCAAATCTCAAATTTTGATTTGACCAAAATTATATCTAAAATTTCAATAGAAATTCACTTAAAAGTACTGCTATTATTTGCATTTGACTTGATGTGTAGATAGCAAAATTGATGCTTTTTTGAGCAATTTTTAAATCGATTTTATTGAACTTTTTAGAACCTTACTTTGGATGGATTTGACCCTACTACCAATTTGTGGTTTCGTTTGGACACTTTTCCTAATTGGAGCTAATGAACGTAGTTCATTTTGGCAGTATGGAGCAGCCGCATCAATCCTTGGCCTGAGTCTTTATATAGCCCTTGGATACTGTATTTTGAATCAAAGGGTCAAAGAAAGTCTTTATATAAGGGCTGGAAATCTATTTAGACCTAGGGATGCAACAGATTCACCTTCTCAACATACTCCTGTAAGATTTCATGACCTAAAAAAACTAAAAATTTTGTAAGATACTACAATTTAGCTAATAGTATTGCAAAAACTTAATTTAAGAAAATGAAAATTTTGATGAATTCAAATTCCAAAAGTTGTTAAATTTGGTCAAAATTCTAGAAATAATGAAACATAGATAAGTAGTCAAAATCAAAATCAAAAAGTCAAAATCCTATCCTATCCAAAATACTTTCGCTCAAATATCTAATAGACTTTTTA
>JAQIXA010004125.1:0-12085 GCA_034699045.1 Nanhermannia cf. coronata Gr-Ori-00579 | reverse complement strand
CAAATTTTGACAAAAAAATATCACCATTTTGGTGGGATTATATAATTTCACCGTAAAAAATCATCACCGGATTTCTTTGAGTGTAGGAATTAAAATGTACTTTTTGTATTCGAATTATTAGTGTAGAATTTTTTTTATATGTAATGTATTGGAATTCCATTAGGTCCATTAGGTTTGGCTTTTATGGGCATTCCATTGACCATCAAACATTAAATTTTATTCCTTTTATAACTTTAATTAATAATTAAAATTTTGAAGTTATAATTCTGGAATAATTAATTCTTATATAATTTTGAATAAAAATATATTATATAGTTTCAGTTTTCTATCAAGATTTGTTCAAAAATTTTGAAAGAAAAGTGCACGGCATAAAAACATCTCATATTTTAACACAGTCTTTCCCCAGCCCAACTGACGATGATTGTCGCTATAGGAAATTGACGCTTACCAATTGGCGAATATATACGCATGGGGCAAATGAAGCAGAATTTTCCCGCTTATTATCTCTTTAAAAATATATTGAATTTGACGAATATATTCGTCTATAATGTGTCATAGATCGTGTACTAATATAATAGGTACAAAGTATTTTATTTTCTACAATATGAATCGATTATAATATGCATTTCTCACTTGATTATATTTTAATAATTAGGATAAAAGATTAGCTATATAAACAAAACAATAATTTGCATAATAGACTTTAGATGTTCCATTTAGAACAATTTCAACAAATATTATAGTTGCAGGGATCTTATATTTACATACAAATTGAGTACATTTATATACCCACCATCTTGAATTGAGAAAGTAATCACTAGCTCCTGATAAAATTGACTACAAATTTGGATATTATAAAATCATGATATTTGTGGAACCAAGGATAGTATTAATTTTTAACAATAATGAATGATGATTACAAATTTAACAAATAATTCACAATTTATTTTAATTAATGAAATATTATACTTATTTTTCTTATATAATTATACTTTTTTATAATAAAAATCGACAATTATATATTAAAATGATTTATAATTACATATTTTAAAACTTTTTCTAATAAAAATATTATTGAATTTTACATTTAATAATGACGTAAATGATTTTAATTTTGTAGTCTATAAATTAATTGGAGCACACGGCTAAATAAAATGTACATTGAAAAGATAATAATATGTAACAAATTATAGTATGTAATTAAAATGTATGTTGATAAATAAATTTAAATATTACACATCAAAGATAAAAAAATTTATATTTATACATACTGATTTTGTTTATACATGTTTTAATGTCACTCGGACACACTCTGTAAAAATACTCAATTTTCTATAGTCATTAAATTATAAATTAACAAATTTGTTTAATATGAAAATTAAATTTTAGAATACGGGTAAATTTAAATCCTAGATTACACTAAAATGTACTCTATAAATATCTCAATTTTAATATAAACATGTATGTTACTATGATCCTACCCTATTCCTACCATCGTAGAAATATACACTATATATTGTAATTTATCCTATTACTTGAATACAAACGAACGATGAAATTCTCATTTTTAAATCCAATTAAAAATCTATTACAGTTAATAAGATAATTATACTTAGAATAATTAGGAAAAGGTTTATGGTATTATCTTTATATCTATAAAGCATATGATGTATTTAAGAAAGAACACCCGAATATTAAATTTTCAAAGTCTACTTTTAGTAATATTAGTATATCGGGTGGCGCTTTAAAAAGTTTACATGATGATTCCTGAATAAAAAATTTTATTCATGGAAACTGTATCCTGGATATATCTATAACCAAAAAAATGCAAAACGAAGTAAAATTTTAGTTATAGAAGTTTCTATATATCCAGGATACAGTTTCCATGAATAAAAATCATCATGTAAACTTTTTAAAGCGCCACACGATAGTTCACAGAATTTAAAAAAGTTAAGTTTTTAAGTCTCAAAAGATCCATTTTCTCAAAAGTATACTGTAGTAGTTCTTTCATAATGTAAAAATTCTGCCAAAATATTTATAAACTACATGATATTTACTTGAAACTTTTACTAATATTTGAGTTTATTCAACAATCTTTTGAATAAAATAGTTATTTACAAAGTATTATAGTCTACGAGAATTGGCGTAGGAAGTTTTCAAATAATTAATTAGGTATATAGGTATAAATTAGAGTCAATTAGATGATTTTATGTTTTTTTTGTTATAAAAGTTCAATTTATTAAAGCTAATTAGACATACTAGAGCTATCAGACAGAATGTTTACAAAATACAATGTATGTACCTATGTATAAAGAAATATTTCATAAGATATATCGGTTAGATTTTTATATAATTATTTTTAAAGTAATTCTACGGATAAAGCCTATTATTTAGAATGTAAAATGACTACATATAATCTAGATAAGAAAATTCTAGGTTTTAAAAATCTACTTTCTTAACTAAACTTATATAGGGGATTATAAACCAGTATAATAAATACACATAAGATCTAATTGAATGTCGAATGTTCTTTATTTCTTATCTTAAAAGTTCCACTACATAACCTAAGTATTGGAAACAGATGTATTCTAGTGCTTTCTACAGAAGATACTGATACTGCCAGTATAAGTAGTAGTACTGGATATTTCTTAAAATATAAAATACTTTTTGAACCATCTTGGTTTCTTGGCTTTGGTTCCCACACACTTGTGTTTGGTTTTTTACAATAGGGAAATATATACAGATTTTGGCTTTTTAGGGTGGATAAAATTGGCAGAATCAGAATAGATGCTACAAATATAATATGTAGTAGTTCTGTATATAATTTATAATATCCTGGGATTATAAGTACATATGCATCTGTACAAAAATAGGGAAAGAAAGCCAAAAAAAATTCAAATTTTTTGAAAGTCTGGCGAAAAAAGGGTTTTCTCACAGTGGGGGGTGCATGAAGAAATTATTGATTTACCAAAAAGGAAATAATAATCTGTTTCAACTATGTATAATATGTTAGTACTAACATATTGGTCGTATAAAATATCAATTTTGAAAGAAATTGAAAGTTTTAAGGGTCATTTTTAGCCAGAATTTGATAGTTTTTGCACAAAAAACTACTAAAATCTTGTCAAAAATGACCCTTAAAACATTCAATTTCTTTCTAAATATTAAAATAATTTGGATATTTAAGAGGCTAAAATGGTTTTTAAGAGGGGCTAGAATTCCTATAATTTTATATATTTTATATAACTCTTTTTCGATTTAAATCAAATTATAAGAGAAGGAAAAGGCTCAAATTATTTAATTCTTTGGAACTATTTTGAACTTAATTTGAGAAGTTGGCACTCGCAATTGAATGAAAGCACGCAGACCCACACGAATTATAAATTATTTATAATTTAGACCAGCAGCAGGAGAAGTATCAGACCTTTTGGCCCGTTAATATTTTCCCCTTTTTTTCATTTTGCAAAATGAAACTCAAGAAAATTTACATTTTTGTACAATGAGATTTATTTATAAAGGTTTTCTCTATTTGAACATAATGGTGAAAGCCAAATCCTGGTATTTATCTGAAAATTCAATTTTGTAGGAAAACCTAATTTTTCGCCTCATAATACATGAGAATCTTGTAAATTCAGCTCTTAAAATCTGAATTAAAAGAATATAGGAGTAAAATACTGCTTTTTAAACCATGGTTTTTCAAAATATCGGGTCTTTTGTATAGGAATTTTTGGTAATTTAGCTTCAATTCTTTCTATTACTAAAAGTATATTATGTACAACTTAATTGAGATAAAAATCTGGTTTCCAGAGCTGAAATAAACTAATAAATAACACTATGAAAGTTTATTTAATAGTAAATAGTTAGAAAAGTATTTTTTAAAATTTGGATTCTTTATAAAGAAATTTTACTCTAATATTAGGTATATTATGCAAAGTTGATAAGATTTGGTAAACATGCAATTCGGCCATTTCCCTTAATACAGTATATTGTACAGCATATTATATACTTTTAGGTAGATATATTTTAATTTCTGGCTTTTTGTTCAAAATTGAACACGAACACCTTCCATATATTTTGATTGAACTTTTCCATTTATTTCCACCACTTTTTGATGGCTTTATATATTCCATCAAAATACAAAAAAACCACAATCACAGAAATACTTGACATATTTCATCCTTTTTACAATAAGTAGGTAGGCAAATATTGCTGTAAATAAAGTAGATTAAATGCACCAAAAACTCAGCAGAATTATACACCTTTAAATAAAGGTAAAAGGTATATAAAATGTGCAAGAGTTTCTTTCAAGTGGTTTACCCAGTCCATTTTAATGGTCTGGGAAAAATTCGAATGTAAAAGTTGGTAGTCAGGTGAATTTCTCTGTAATTTCCTTTTTTAGTTACTTCGAGCCAAAAACAGAACCTTTTGGGTGATTAATGTAGCTTTCTTTCTTATTTAACAGTACAGATACATTCCTCTATAAGGTAGATTTCTTTATGGCATATCAATAAAGGTTGAGATAGGACTTACCTAGTACATGATAAAATAGATAACAAAGGCTTTTCAAAATTAAAAACAAAGGGCATCAGGAAAATGATGAGAAATTATTTGTGAAATCCGAGATTTGAAATAGAAGTTACTGACCTTATAGTCATTAAGGACAAAAGTAGCAATAATTTAATTTAAAAGCATAAAAAAGCAACGTTAAAGAAAAAAATCGGCTAATAATGCAAAATTAAAGCATAAAATAACTTAAAATAGCACAATTTGGGGAAATTAAAAGCATATTTTGAAACACTTTGATGATAACAAGTCTGTGGACTGGATATGATATGTCTACCATAGTAGTTAAAAGTACTTTTTTTCCTATTCTTTTGAAGTGCCTTATATAGTAGGTAGAGTGTAGTTGGTAGGATACTATTAGTGCTTGCAAGGTGCAAATAATAAATTGGTAAATGGACTTGGCAAACACACCCACGAGTCAGTTATAGTGAGTGTATGTACAGTACTATTCGGTATAGACTTTTACTAAATATTTAAAAGCAAATTCAATTCTGAAACGAAAAAATAAACCATTAATTTAACAGCTTTAAGCCTCCAATTTTATTTTCTATTTGAGCAATAAAACTTTCAAAAAAAATTCTATTTACCAGAAAAATGTACCTACATTCACATGCAAAATACAAGTAGAAAATAAATGAAAATATCTCAAATTAATATTCCACGTCTAAAAATCTAGCATTTTTTCATTTGATTCGGCTCGAAAACTCAAATATAGCATTAACTGTAGTAAATTCTTACACAATTAAAGTGTCTCCAGAGCTACAAAATGAAACAGGCCTTAGCTTAAAGTGTAAGTTGACAATAAAGTTTTAGATTTTTGAATTTTTTGATCAATTTTTGAGCAACTATACCAGTGTTTGTAACTATTAGATAGACCATATGATATGTGAAGAGTATCTGGTTTGAATTTAAATCAGATTTCTCGAATATTCGTACAGATATAGGTAAATCTTCCATTTAAAATTGAGTCTATAAAAAGTAGAGAAAAGTCAAGAAAAGAAACCGAGCCAAAAACCTCAACCTCAAAGCCAATAAGTTGGGCTTTTTCTTAATTGCCAAAGCTTAATAAGTAAATAAGAATATCCTACTTGAATATAAATGCATAAATCCCTGGCAAATAAGCATTAAATTTACCTTGTTAGTCCTATTATGTACTAGTATTAACAATATATAGGTACTAGGGGTATTTGCCAAACCACAGGGTTCTTTTTAATCAAAAATTATATTTATTTTATATACCACAGTAGTTTATACACTTGTTTGTAAAATATGTACTTATGTACCCTACTTATTACACAGTAAAATGGTTTACATAATAGTACATAATACATATACCTACATTGAATTCTCAAAATTAAGTCTAAAAGAATAGAAATAACTTTAATTAGAGAACTGGCACACTAAATGCCAAATTGTACAAATGCATATACCTTCTGTCTGGTAAAGTTGTAAAAAGTTTCTTAATTAATTGTCTAATTAATTAATAATCTAATTAGAACATGCGAATAAACTTTCTCCAGTAGTGTAGGTAGTATGGGAAATTCGAATAAGTCTCTGAATTTTAGAAAAAATTTACCAAATTAGGTAGACGTAGTACTTATGTTATAGTAATAAAAAGTCTTAATTTAGGGCTTAATTCAAATTAGAAAAACTTGAATTTTTTGAAAAAGTAAGGTTTTGTCGTATACTTACGATAAGACTACGTGTTTAATATGAGGAGGGTAGGTGTACAAAAGTATTAGGTTCAAAAGCCCGAATTCAAGCAAACAAAATATGTTTTTTTTAGATATTTCTAGGCTTAAAAGGGAAAGCAATATACTGGAAACTATTTATAAACCAATTTTAAAAACACATTTAGAAATTTTATAGAAAAAATATCTAGATATATATAAATTCAAGACCCTCAAATTTAGCCTTATTAGACAGATATAAAATTTCAAATGTTTTTAAAAAACACAAAGACTCTTCAACTTTTCTATTACTTCTATTTTGTAATCATAATTAGGCTTACCATTAGATCAAGAACAAAAATATCGTCATTTTGATTACACGAGGATTTACATGATCTATTTTTCTAGAAATTCATTTAAATTAAATTGAACCCTTTAAAGAAACTTGGAATCTTAAAATTACATTTTAAACTAAATATATCTTATTCTTGATGTGTTTCTCTTTGAAATCCTAAAAAAAATTCGATATTTATAGAATTTTCGAACTTGTACAGATACTCGTATCTGTACATTTCTACAAATAAAAGTTCAAAATAGTAGGTACACAATAAACAGAAGTATTATTATACATAACAAAAGGTGAAAGATAAGAAATAAAAATGGAGGGGTGAAATTCGAAATATATTGTTCGAATTTTCTCCCCTTAACTTGCCTTCTATATAAAGTACCTTATATAAATACTACTAGTCGTGTACTTTATTACATATTAGATTTCACCCTAAACTTAAGTATAGCCATATGGACTAGCTTATAAATAAAGTAGATAACTTATTAGAAATTTATTTTTAAGAATAAGATTCAAAATACAATACTGCAAGCAAAAGCATATCATATTACTCAATTACAATCTTGTCTAATACTCTGTATTGTAATTATTCAGAAATTTGAAATTTGGAGATTTGGAGGAAATAATCTTACATTAGGTATACAAGTTCGAAGGGGAAATTTCATTTTTGCTTTCCCCTACATTACATAATACCATAATACTTATATTATATGTATCAGTATATATTTTGTATTTACTATTAATATATTTGTATGTAAAGAGCTTAAGCCCTCTTAAACTAGAATATTTATTATTTTCTCCCCTTCTTCTGTCTTGAATCTTGAAACTTACTGTGCTGTGTATAAAGTAAGGTAATTTCGATATAAATATACCATATGTATGTAATTTATATTTAACTTTTGATTCCCTACTGATTTCTATCTTATTTCATATAGTAGTTGTAAAAGTATCCCCGATAAAAGACAATGTATTACCTGAAAGCTCAGGTCGGTTGCTTGAAATTTAATACAATAATGTTTATACCTAAATAGGTTTAAAATTTTGTCAAGAACCTCAGAGAGAAAAAATTATTTAGGCCTTGTTTATAACAAAATTGAAATATCTAGGTTTAAAAATTGGCATAATTGTAGAAATTACAGTGATTTAAATTACTTTAGCTAGATAATTAAGAAAAATTTTATCCTCAAATTGCTTATAAAATTGAGTTTCAAATCGGGTTCCAATAATTTAAACTACGGTTTTCGAGCTGAATTTAACCATTTAGACCTCGATTTGCAAGCAAATACATGATGAATTGATGACAAAATTTAGTTTTTCAGACTTAAATTTAAAGAATAATCTGTTTTATGGGTTTAATGCATTAGAGAGTTGCATTTGAGGATGCAATGTAAATGATAAAACAAACTGTAGAAGTTTGGGCTTAAGTTTTAAATTTATTTTTTGGCATAGAGTTTGCATTTGCATTACAAATACTTGAATAGTAGGCAAAGTTAACCTGAGGACTTTTTTTCTGAAACTTTTTCAGAATACATAGTGCACATTATGTTGGTACATTTATAAGGTTTTATTAATGATGATGAATCATATAGTATATATAGTACCTTATGTATGAAACTAATATAAAAAAGTATCAGAAATACATACATTTCTCCCCTACACGATACCTTACATTTATTTGACTTTTATTTTAGTTTACCCTTACTTGCTTAGGTAGGAACATGTTTACTTCAAATTTTCGAATTTCACCCTCTGATAAGATCTAAAGCCCGAAAATAATCGATATATTTGCCACGAGACTTCTATTAGCTTACCTGAACTTTTTACAATATGTAATAATTTGAATTTTTCTATTTTTTATAATTTACAGGAAAATGTGGCCAGCCTAATAATCCTTGCATTCAAATCTGTGTAGAATTACACGATGGTAAGACACACTATGTTGTATATGCATATTTTTGTAAGAATATATTAATAATTTTTTTTGCATTTTTAGGTACTTTTGAGTGCCAGTGTAGGCAAAATTTCAGGTTTGTAAATTATCATTTACAATTTAGTTAATTTAGTTCATTTTTAACCTAAATTATCTATCCTCGATTTCAGGTTGAGTGTAAACGGGTACTCGTGCATTGGTAAGTTTATCTAAATTACCTATACAAAATTTTACTCAATTTTTAGAGTTTTTAAGTGCAATTTTTGTAAATATTGAAGGATTTTTTAAAACCAATCAAAATTCTGATAGTTTTTTAAAAAAACAATCAGATAAATATACAAACTTATGTAATCTTTTAATTTATTCGGGAAAAAAACTCTAAAAACTGGTTTTTTAATACTTTTATCCAGTAAAAATTAAACTTAAAACTTATACTAGTAGTTGTACTTCAATATGAGATATTTCATTTGCATATTTATAACTATTTATTATTGATTTCTTCCATTATTTTGAAATTTTGTTAAATAATAGGCAACTTTATAGGTACCCTACTCAATATTAAATCGTTTATTTAGTTTTCCAATTTCCTTTAGTTTCATAAAATCTATTCAAAATTCAAGATTTAAATTAAGATTTCATTTTACTACCTATGTAGGTACTTACCAACTTTTTTACCCATAAATATGAAATATGAAGAAAAATATGCCTACCTAAATAAACCTGGTTTTGAAATGCAATGGGGAAAGCCAAAAAATATCAAATTCAAATTTCATATATTTCGCAGTACCTAGTACTAAATAGTAGTACCCTACCTACTTATTTACTTTGTGATTGTTGATTTTGCATTTATTTATTCATAAACAATTTCCCTACTACAAGTACTACTGTAGTTGAAGGTACATATACATCTACATTAAATATTGAATTTGAAAAGAAACTAATTTTAAAACTTTTTCGTTTTTGTGTACTTTACTCACCCTTCAAAATTTTAGACCTCAAGTATCAAGTCCATAAGTATACATGCAATTTTCAATAATAATGAATTCTAGCCTTGATTATTTGAATATTGAATGATTCATCAGAGCTTTAAAAAACGTTAGGAGGAACTATGTACGAGTATATCAAGGTCTAAAGAATTAATTTATTTATGAATTTTCAGAGCTTTCAAATAATACATATTCAGCCTATAATAATGATCGTGATTCAGACAGTTTTGAGAGTCAAGAAAGTAGAAAAGACCAAATTGAATGGGTCATAAGACAAAGGTAAACTTTTTTAATTTATTTTACTTTTATACTTATACTCTACTCTACCTATACCTACAGATAGTTATGTCAGCATTTCATTTTTAAGTTATTGATTAACTGTAAGAATTAATTAGATTACTTACTTGGACTTACCCAATTCTCAATAGAATATTTAATTGGACTATGGTACTAAACTCTTGGATCTAGAAGGAATGATCCCTTAAATGCTAAATATTTTATAAAATATCGAATTGAGTCATTTCAAAGGCTTAATTATATACAAATAATCTGTACAAGCTGTAACAAGTTTGTCACCGTCTGGTCTTATATTGTCTGCTCCATGGACTATTTCACAACAGTTTAAAAAAATGATTTCCAATTTCCAGCTTTTGAGTGTGAACTAGAACCCAAAATTTAGATTCGAGCTAATTCTAGCAACATTTATAATTTGGACCTGTCGGTTCGATATTTATTATGGACCAGACCATATTAGGTCAGTCAGTATTGGACATGATACTAAAAAATGGTTAAAATTAGAAATGGCACTGAACTTTTTATAATTTGGTTTAGTATTTAAAATGCTTTGAGTTAAAAACTAGTGGTACAAGATCTAATTAGGTAATTTAATTTATGAAATTTTCAGAGGAGCTAATCAGCTAAAACTTAGACAAGAAGAGCAATTACAAAATACACCAAATGTCCATCATGAGATAGAAAGAGATGCTCCACCACCATCTCCTCTACCCCCTCATTTTATGAACTCAATTGACGAAGAATTAAACAGATTTAAGAAAATTAATAGATTTGTTGATTCTGATGATGGAGATGGAGATGGTGGGTTAAAAGACCAGCAGAATGAAGATAGTTCATCTGAAGAAGATAGCTATGAAGAAAATGAGAATACTGGTGCGGAGGTTGACGATGAATTTGATGATGAAGATGACCAAAGTAGTAAAAATAATAAGAAGAAATTCTCAATTTTCCCACCACCTCCACCACTTGTCTTTGAAGATGAACCAAAAAATCCAAGTCCAAGACCACCTGAACAACTCTCAATTCAAGTAAAGATTGACATCGATCCTGCACAAGATAATGATAATATTCTAGAAGATACAGATGACGTAGATGGTGAAGATTTTGACGATGATGATGACTATGATGATGATTTCCCTACTTTAGACAAACCAAATTTAGAATTCTTATCTTCAGGTACAAATCCACCATCGCCACCAGTGGTTGATATCAATTCAAGAATGTTAATTGATGAGAAAGTAGCACCTGTAGAACCACTTGTTAAAGATTATAATGATAATAGTATTGATGACGATGACATCAATATTTTTACTCCGTCCGAAATCCAAATCACAAATAATCCAAACCCACCTACTGAGAAATTAGCTGATCAAACTTCAACTACTACTGCAACATCTACAACCTATGATTCTTATAATTATGAGGCTACAACCACACTCAATGAAGCACAAGGTGAAGTTACTGAAGCTCAGAAAATCTCAAAAATCGTACAAGATTGTCCACTCAAATGTACAAGGGGTGTTTGTGCAAAGGATTCAAATCCTGGTGAAGAAACGGCTGAGAATGATGACACGGAATTTCGATGCCTTTGTCCAATGGGCTGGTCTGGAACACTTTGTGATCAAGGTATATAATTTTTTTTAAAGTTAAAGTTTGTAAGATCATACATAATTTTTCTAAATTGAATTTCTCATTATAATTCGCCTTAAGATGTTCTTTTATCTTTTTATTAAGTACCTACCCTCCAAGCATACACAAATTATGTATATATAATATAGCTTCTAACATATCCAGGGATTCCAGTATCCAAGTATTTGTTTCATAAATGCTCAAGGCCTTTTGATTATATTATTTTTATCTTAAAATTAGCTTAGCCGCCTGGAAAAATGCAAATTTTTATGAGAGAAAGATGCAAAACAAACATTTTTAAACTTATTCCAGACATTTCCAGGATATTTTTTTACAGTTTTTTAAAAAGTTTGATATATCGAATAGACATAAAAGTACCCTACTTAGGAGTAAAGCTACTCTTAGGTACACTACGGACTACGGACACATTACATTTTTCAAATATAAATTCTAAACTTGAAATTATTCTTAACCATATATTACAAGTATCTAAATAGGCTAAAATGACAATTTTTAAAATTTCTACCAAGATTTATGGCTAAAAGAGAAAAATTATTTTAAAAATTTTTTAAAGATGAAAGCTATCTACCCATACCTGTTCTGGCAATTTTTTTGAGGGAAAAACGAGAGAATTTCAGGGAACCTGAAATTATTTATTTTTGAAATT
>JAQIXA010004124.1:0-12086 GCA_034699045.1 Nanhermannia cf. coronata Gr-Ori-00579 | reverse complement strand
AGAAAGATTTTTGTTAAAAAAAAATTCAAAATCTTTAAAGTGTCGTAACCTAACGATGGCTGTTTCTATAGGCCTTGATTTTACCATTGTAGAATTGATTAAGGTTAAGTGTCAAATTAGGAACGATCGCATTCAAATTGATAAGTTGTCCTCGATTTCGAGGTATTTGAAGGATTAGACATGGGTCAGGCATTTTTATTAGAGATACACCGAGATTTTGAAGACTTCGACTGAAAATTTCCCCAATTGTGGTGATTCTTTCAGTATAATTTTGTGTGACGACTATTTGATGGATAAAATCAGTCTGACCAGAATTGTAATTTATGAATCCTTTAAGACCATACACTTTATCGAATAGAATGTAGAGAAATTCTTCAACATCTGTAAATATTTTAAACTTTATAAAATACATTGGTATAATAACATACTATAGGTACCAGGCCAGGTACCTATCCTATAGAGTCACGAAAAAGGTAAATTTTAAAAAAGGCAAAATATTTTCATAGGGTTTTGATTCGATTTAAAATAAATACGTTATTTCATCAAACTGTCTTTTCTAGGCCTTTTAAAATTTTTTAACTTTTTCCAGGCATTTAGATGCCACTGTACGAACGACTACTCTCATTTTTATTTGAATTACCCATAAATTGCGATTCAAGCTTAGAGTTAAATGGCAAAAGTAGCATCCTCAGTTTATAAATCGCTTCATGGGGGGTAAAATAGTTTTCTCTCAAAGGTCTTACAATATGATTGATTAGAATATTTCTAACTTGTTGAGCAATTTGTGAATCTGATTTGCTTTTATTTAGTATAAGCATAAGAGAATCAAATATGTCGGTGAAACCAAAAAGAGAAATTAGGGCTACGTCAATATAACATGAATTATTTTTTCCTTGAATTCCACGATTTCCTAAAATATAAATTAGATACATTAGATATCTTCCATGAGATAAGGAAATTAGAAGTAAAGTACAGTTGCTATACTTTGACTAACCTCGACATAAATCAAATTTTAAAAGATCAATTTTTCCTGGAGAAAAGACCTGAGAAGCTCCATTTGACTGAGGGCTTTGCAAATATGACAAAATTGTTGGTTGACCAATTTTGTGAGCCTTTTGTGGATCTTGTAGGTGTACTGATACTGGCTCATTTCCATTACTATTATTTGGACTCATCATGCTACTGCTTGTTTGAGGTTGAAATAGTAAAGGTGGTGGATTCGATTCATTTTTTTCAAAAATTCGATACTTTGAGCTATTTCTTAAGTCTTGAAGAGATATTAAAACTCCACAATTTTGTCGACATTTGAATAAAAATTGACCTCGCATCCATCCAGAAAAATGACCGATTGATTCATCAAATTCGATACCAACATGAAGTTCATTAGCTATTTTTCCAATCCATCGAATTTGACCATAAACTGGGAAACCTTCATATGCCACGACTTTTGTTCCAACTTGAACATTATTTGAATCTAATCATAATAAGAAAAAAAAGTTTAAAATTGAAATTTGAGTTTATGCAATTATTATTTTATAAATAAACGTACCAGAAGGCAGAGGATTCAGATTATCTTGCTTTGTAGTGATTGAAACCATTTCATCCCAGAAATTTGTCGCAATTTTGCTTTGACTCTGAAGAACTGTGGAAGTAGGTAAAATAAAACTTTGGCCCATGAGGTCAACCTCGTCCGATTTATTTAGTGGTTGAACATTAGTTGTAGTTGAAGTATTAATTGATGTAGAATATCCATTCTGATTTACCCTTGGTGTCATTGCATTCTTCATTTCTTCCCGATTATTATTCTTATCACCATTGTTCCTCATAGTAGGTCTACTGTACAGTTTAGTAGCAGTATTATGACTAGTAATACTATTACTAGGAGTTTGAATATAATTTAAGTCCATTTGCGTAAAATTGTCTTCAAAACCAATACTACCACTTGCATATGACTTGTTACTACTATTAGTAATCGGGGTTTGTTGAAGTGAATCATTCCTCATTTGAGAATTGGAGTAATTTTGGTTTTTTCCATTTCTCGTAAGAATCTGCTGATCATCGCCCGAAAAATCTTTTTTCTTTAATAATTCACCAATCGGAACGAATCGGCCGTGTCCAGAATTTTCTTCGAACCAATTGCAAATGTTCGATTCTTTGGTCACATATTCATCCTAAAAATATATTTACTTCCGTTAAAATTGTAATTACCTATACTTTATAACAATAAAGTAGCTTTGTAATTATAAATCTATGTATTATTTATGACTAATTAGTAGCAGTTACAATGGAGTACAGAATACTTGTATGGATTTACTAAAATCTCTATATTCAACAGCATAAGTAAGTTTTCGAATCAAATTACCAAACTGTTGTCAAAATTCTAGACTTTTTTTAAAATTATAATTTCTGATATCATGTTACAATTTATTATTAGTTATTATATTAGAAATTACAGTTGTATTATTGGAAAAAACCAAAAGTAAGTAGGTAGAGGACTTGATTTATGAAAATATTTTAGGTACCATATTGCATAATTGTACCTAAGGGGTATCCTAATAATTTTGTTCATTTTTTTATCAAAAAAAAGGCTTTTCTATGATTTCTATGAGTATTCTATGAAAGCTTCATATGAGTATTAAAGCTCACTTGTAGTATTTTATAACACAATTATTGACATAGTTAAACACGAAAATGCTTACAAATTCTACAACAGCTCTAATTGTAAAATCATTTTTCAGACATTTTCCAATCCATCTGATTGTCCCTTCGGAATTTCCAGCTGAATTGAGCCAAACAACACGATCACCTAGCCGAAAATATTGCGATGTACTTGCCGTATAATCATTTATATCTTGAAAAAAAATAGACAAAAAAATTAACGAGACATTTAAAAATTTATTAGATAGGTAGTTGCGTATGTCACTTACTATACTTTTGATTCTCCATTTTCTCCTATTAGAAGAACTGACACTGACGACGAGGAGCAATTTCTAATAGCAGTTGAAAATAGTTAAAATGAGGAATTAAAAAAAAACTTGGTGTAATTTATGCGCACTTGTTCACAATTTATTATTGCAAATAATACTGCATGCTGGCTGGTAGGTAACTACTAACATACTTTAATATAGTACTTACTATCTAATTAGCAATTTGACATTGAACCCAATTCAATTGTAAACTTAATTTTATACTCTTAAATAAATTTATTTATTTATAAAGCTTTTAATAATTCAAGGTAGAATTAATATTTATATAACACGAGAGAACTTATCTACCTATACTAATGGTAATGATATGTTTATACTCGTAGTTTATGCTGTAAAATATCCATCAGCAATTTTAAAACACTACTGCTGATATTTGGCTAAACTTTAGCTTTTGTGCTTAAAATTTAATTGCTTTTGAAAAAAAATATATGCTCTGACTTTGACTTTGAATTGTATTATAATGGGGAAAGATAAGATATCCGAAAACACTAACTGATTATGATATCTCTGTAATTTTACTAGTAAATACTATGTATGTTAGTTAAGCACACTATCTATACCTATAGTAATAAATAATGTAATAATTATAATATGGTAATGGTAACCTAAGTATAAATATGTAATATGCGTGACACTTGAAACGAAACTCAAAAACTCAAAGCGATTCGTCAGTTTAGAGGATTTTTATTGTTAAAAATGGAATAATATGTAAATATTTTACTTGCCTACAAAAGATACACGTAGTAGGTTCGGTATATATATATATGTAGTAGGTATTCTGAAGTATAAGATACCTTTTTAAAATCGAGGAAATAATATCATATTTGTATAGGTAGATAGGTACAGTTTAGGTAGATGTAAGTAGATACATACAAATATTTACTAATATGAATGCATATTATTATTTAGATATTTACACGAAAGTTTTAAGTTGTACCTACATACTATGTTTATCCTCTATAAATATTTTACTTGTTAATTTGTCTGCGAGAATAATACTTTTTGAGCTTAATGTTATATAGGTAAGTTATATCTACCATAGTAGGTATATTATAGTGCAGTATTAGTAGTACCTATATGTATATTATAATGCTCAAAATATAAATTATGTAAATAGTAAATTGTTTAATAGAATAAATTATCCATCAAACTTCGAGACTTATCGTCAATGTGGTGTAAGTGTATTAAAAATTAGATAAATAGTATTTAATGGACGATAATGAGACCGAAGGCCGGAAGATTTAATATGAATACTGGTATCTGATCTAGGTAGGTAGGTAGTAGGTACTGGAAAACCAACATGTGTAATGTTTAAATACTTTTAATGCAAAATGCAAAATTTTTTGCTTTCATTACTATAACTATCCGTATAGACTCCTATAGCTTAATATAGGCAGATCTAGATCTAGAATACCATAATATATGCCTAATCTAATCAATTAGGTATCATTAACATTGTCATCACTAATTTGATTTGTTTTACTGATTCAATACCTAATAATAAGTAAGATTGAGTAGTTTTAGCCATTTTAAGATATACAATTTCTTACATAAACATAATACATACATATACTTACGTACTCTACATTCTTCGATTGGTCTGTTTAAAATAAAATGGCCAGACCATCACTGATATGTATCAGAATTCAGAACCCAAAAATAGCGAAGATACTGGTTAGCTTGCTTTGCACTCGTAAATGTTTGGCAAAAATTTAAAAAATTCCGAAATATTTGAGCTTTCTCGTATGAGAAACTTTTTTCATTTTTTGATAGATATGTTTTTATATCCAGCAGAATTTTGACCAATTAATTAATCATTTGCTTAGATATTGATGAATATTTCGAGGCCAAAGGCAAATAATTGTTAAAAAAATCCCATAACTTGTCAATGTTAAATAAGTACCTAGGATTCAATTTACGTATCGAAAGTGAGGACAATGGAATAAAATTTAACGATTTTTAAAGTGTAAAAATCCTCGAATTACTATCCATAAAATGAAATAGAATTTATTAAGGTTTTGTGATTTATAAAAGGGAAGGATTGAAAAAATTTATTTTATATCTTTTATATTGCAAATAAAAACCAAATAATAAGAATGCCACATTTCATTGAATAATCCTTTCGATTTTATTTCTATTAAACTACTTTAGATTTATTTCACTTATATAATAGAAGTAGTAAATTTACATTTATTTTATATATGTAATATGATATATCTAAAATTAAGATTAAAAGTAAGAGAACAACTTTTTGCAGTAAAATACGAAAGTAGTACTAATAAAATTAAAATTAATACACTATGTTAGATTACTTACTTATATCATTAATCATTATTACAATCTCGATAAAATGGGAATCTACTCTACATATAAGCTATTTTATATAGGTACCTATCTAAATTATAATGATAGAATTCTTAAAATATATTTTTAGGCTAAAATTCTAATCTAATAAGTTATAGTATAGTACATACATAGATATTTTAGGTATAAGGATTTTACAAAGTAAGTACCCTATTAAGTAAGCATTTATTAACAAATAATAAAATTGCTAAAAATATGATTTAAATTTACAATTACATGTCTATTGCTTTGCGCTATACTATAAAAAAAATTTTATTTACAATTTCAAGACATTTACCTATAAAGTTTATTAGAGTTTAAATTAAATTTTTTGATGATTTGGCACATAGTCGAACTTCCGTACATTTTATTTTCAAAACTATAAAATCAACTAATATAATTTTTATTATATTTTTATAAAGCTCCTTTTTAATGAATAATAAACTATTTTTAACTAATTTTTATACTTATAATATAAGTACCCTTATGTACCTTAGCATATACAGTACCTAGCTATGTAGTATTACATCGTATGTACATTAATTACAAAATTTTACATAACACTTTCGATTTGAGTTTGATGGATTTTGCTCATGTTATTATTACTACTATTAGTATTACTACTTTGCTTATTATTTTCCATAAAATTTAAAAGTTTTTCTTCGCCTGTTTTTGCATTTACTAGGAAAAAATCAGTATTTCCCGGATCCAAAGTTTTGATCTCAAGTCGAGATTTGTCATTCAATTTACTACCATTTTCATTCGATGACTCAAAATGAGTTTCAACACGTCCATCGGTATGTGCAACTGTTGTCCGGATTTCAGTTTCGCTTTTAGGTTGACCCATTTTTATTTTAGCACCGTCCAATTTCCCCAAGTTAACACTTACTTTACCACCATCGGTTCCACCCTCATTCCCACCATTTTTCTGCTGCAATCTCTGTTGTCTTAGAGCAGCCCCCATTATTTTACCTAGTGGTAGTAGCAACTCGAGTTCCATATTAGTCGTTGATTTCATATTTTGAGTGACAGTTGTTGTATGACCATTTTGATTGGGTGTACTAGAACTATTATTAACTTCATTGCTCTTAATCTTTATTTCAGGTTCTGCTGCAGCACCACTTGTGGCTTGTTTTTTGACATCTGATTGTCTATTTCCGATTGTCTCATAAAAATTCCATTTGGCTTGACTTGACTGAGGTCTCATAAAGCTCCTAGTGTTAATACTACCACTAGTACTACTTCCAATCCCAACACTTGAAGGATACCCATTATTACTTATGTAACTCGGGTATCTCCTTCTGTAAAAATCGTAATAACTTCTATAGGTGTTTAGAGGACCTCTTTGTTCTTGACTTTGGGTATTTTTACCAGGTAACGTGCTGTAGTTCATAGAAATCGATGGACTTGGACTATGTTCCATAATCCCATAAGAACCACTCCCATATCCTATGCTGCTTAAGGTTGAACATCTCGAGGATTCGCCTCGGACAAAATGGCTATTATTATTAATACTTGTACTTGTGTGTGGTGGGGATGTTGGTGTTGCATAGAGTGGACCATCGTCAATTAAAAGTGACACAGATCTTCGACTTTGGGGTCTTTTTGGTAGCGAATTCCATTTCCTCTGATTGACCAAATTGTTATTATTGTTATTGAATGATGGTTCAGTTGTTGTCAAAAGCTGATGATTGTACTTACACTGTTCTTGTGATGTAAATTCTGGGTCATTGCTAAAATTACTACGGGTATAACGCCCTACATCAACGTCGCCAACAACACCACCCCTTGTCATTATTGAATTCAAATTAGACATTTGTAGATTTGGATTTGGATTTGTCGAACAATTTTTCCCCATCATACAATTGGTCTCTTCATTTGAATTTGCATTTGAATGACATGTCTGAGTCGAAATCGAGATTGGCTCTGTCACATTACTTTGAGATTTTTGATCCGATGTCGTGATTTTATTGAGAATGTCTTGATTGTTTGCCCCATTTGACATAAGTGAGGGGTTTCTAGACGATCGTGGGCCTGTCTTCCTCTTTCGAAATGAAAAGAATTTACTAAAGAATGATTTCTCTGCAAAAAAAAACAAATCAATATTTTATCAAACTATTAGATTTTCTTGCAATAAGAAAGTAGAGTACATAGTTAGTACTTTGTACCCTGCCTTGGTACATAGTACATGCATATACTATATAAAAATGTAATTTATACCTTTTTTGCTCTTTTTCAATTCGATATTTTTGATATCTCTCAAAAGTGTTGTCTCTGATTTACTCGATAATTTTCCACCACCATTCACATTGCCATTACCATCACCACCTTTATTTTGTTGTAAGGTATCCACCAAAGATTTCGATTTGGTTTTTGAAAGTCTCAAAGATAAACTTCGAACTCCCATCCAACCGATAATTCCATTTGGTCCATTTTGCCCCTGTAAAAATTACAAATAAAAAAAACATTTCCTGTCAAAAAGTTCATTCGTATTTTTAAATTATTATCTTAACATTTCCTCTCGCAAAGTACAGTCTACAATTACAAAGTACATATACCATATACATATACATATACCTATACCTACCTATACATAGGTACACTTTTTTTTGCATTTATTTTAATGTTTGGGAATATTTAAACAAGCTGTAAATTATATTGTAAGTAGTTGTAGGTAGGGTAGTAAATATGCAAATAAGCCTTATTTTATATGACAAAAGTTGAAAATCTGAAATAAATGAGCTTGTTTTTATGTGGAAAATTTGTGGGGACATAAAATAAATACATATCTACAAAGTCATTTAAACTGTCATGTAGATTGTCAAATGGTACTACTCGTAGTAGATAAAAATAAAAGAAAGTTTGAAATCTCTGTTTAAACATCTCGTACAAAATATATTAGTATTAGACATTAAAGATACTTTACTCAAATGAATTTAATATTATCTCTCAAACTTCTCTCTTATTTGGTAGAAAAAATCAAATCAAAAAAAATCTAACAACTTTTTACCTCATCAAAGAACATTACCATTTGTTTTGATTTGCTTAGAAAAACAAAGCCAAAAAAGGTTTTTTTTTTTACTAATCTGTAGTTGGTAAATGCAAATACTCATAGCAAGTTACTTTCTTATGCAATTATCTCAAGTGTATGTAAATATTGTCAAATAAATTCTACTATAGGGCAATTATATCTACATATAGGAAAATATACTTATGGTTAATGGAGAGTATTACGTACAACTTTGTCTCTCTGCCGAAATATTTTGAGTGAGTTATGCCTCTTAAGTGATCCATTTCCACTGTTTGGACATTTTGTAATGGCATTTATATCATCAGAACTGTTCCCTTTAGTTTTATTTGCAGAATTATCTTCAGTTGATCCCCAAGATCGACCAATAAAGCTCAGATTTTCTACAAATAGAGTCATTTAAATTATAAAATAATGTCTTTTGGTTTTAAATTTAATTTCGGCTATGTTTTCTGCTTTTTTTTTATATTTACCATTATTAGTTTGATGATTTTCTTCGTATAAAACGGGTGAAGTTAGTAGAGAGTCAAGTGCTAGGGCATTAGTTGAGAATGACACGTGGGATGGACTTCGATGATCCTGTTGATGAGGATTCGAAGCATCCATATACCTACAAATAGTAAAAAATTTTGAATATATTTTTCAAGAAATTATTCAAAAATTTTGTATTTACTTTACACACCTTAAGGTATCTGGTGTTACAACAAAGTATCCGTTCGCCGTTTGATAAACTTTTCTCTCTAATAGTGAAAAAATAAAAATAAATTCTAAAAGATTTAGTAAAGTTCATAAATCAAATTGAAATACTGGTACAATCATATCTAATTTTATATAATATGTAAGTATGTAATATGCTGAAATTCAAAATGTAGAAAATTGGGTCAATTATGTACTCGTATCGAGTTATGTACTCGTATTATGTACTCGTATGTACTCGTACATAATCAAGATTTAGGAAAATGTATAAGTTTAAGGAAATGACAAAAAGTGATAAATCTGTGTGTCTGGTTTAAGGATTTATTATTTGAATTTGAATTCGGAAATAAAAATAAAATCCTTGCTGACAAATGAATTAAAATTAGAAAATTTTCATTGCAATACTTGCGTTAAAATAAAAGTTTTAAATATTTGAAATGGAAAAAGTTAAGCAAGTTTTAAGATATGCATTCTTTTCAAAATGTACCTCTGATGAGCCTTTCTAGTGTCTGGTATACGAGTTTCCTTCCAGGTAAAGCCATTCCCGGAAACATGGAAGCCATCGAAGCCAATATTGTCTCAACAAAAGCCTCTCTTCCATCTGGATAAAATTAGTTTTATAATATAAATTAGGTAGTAATTTTTACAAATTAGTATTAATTAATTTTTTAAAAAATTCTAAACCTGAGGTCAGGTCTAAAATGGCACGACACAATGAGTCTGATAATGGAGTGAATTTTGTTTGTCTCAATGGCTCTGCCACAATTTCTTCAATTTCACCTGTAATAAAAAGGAAAACAAAGTAATTAAGCAGGGTAATTAAACACCATACAAGTTTACTACGAGTACAGCTACGACCAGTAACTATGTATGTGTATAGTAGAATAATCAATAGATGTTTGACATCGTTTAAAGACTTAATGATGCCAAGAATAGGCATTTCCCTTTGTATTTCTCAATTTCCACCTACTTAAAAAGAAAAATCTCAGCCATGCTGAAGCTGACTTTTTTCTGTAGGTATTTTAATGGGTTAAATTTGAGCTTCTGTCCACTTGAAACATTGTGCTTTCTATAATGTAATGTATAATAGTATACCTAATACTGATAGTATTGTGATTATGCCCTGCTCTACTTAAATTACATGTCCACTTTCACACCTTTATTCATCACTTATAACTTCTAATATATGAATAACCAACTTCTTCTAAATCTGATAATCTCAATTCTAATCATAATTTATCTATCACCAATACAACTCACGCAATTAACTCTACTCATAAACAGTCACTGATTTTCAAATACCTTACTTGTATAATTTACTTTATCTCAGCAGATTTCAAAGAACGCCTTTTCTATTCGTACTACTACACTACTGCTTACTTATTGTAATTGTAGCTTAGTATCCGTACCTTGATTCATAAAATGGTTAAATAGCCATTCTTATGCAAATTAAATGGTATTTTCTGGTATTTTCTAACCTAGAGACTTTTTTGTATTCTATTCTACCAGTTTAATACCATTTAATAAATAATAGGGTAATAAAATTTGTGATGGATATCTAATTTGATTGATGGTAATAGAGTTGGTGTTGGGAACTAGAAAAATATTTTGCATTTTTCGATGCCTTAGGGCTGATTTTGAGATAAATATTGAATGAAGAAGCTCATCAAATTTCCAAGTTATTTATCTCTTGATAATACTAATACTACCAGCACTACGAGTATGTCCATTTATAGATGTAGGTAATAATAATAATGAATAAAGTACATGATAAGGATTAAGCCCATAGATATTCTTCTACTTATCCTATCTTGTGTATAATAATCCCTATCACGAAACCAATCACGATATTAAGTAGTAAAAATATACCTAGGAATAAAAACTGTTAAATTAAGTGATTAACGATTCTCTAATACTATAACTATACGAGTACTATTATGATACCCCTATTTATGACCGATATTATCGACTTGATGATCTTGAAAAAATCATCATTTTCATACTACATATACAGGGTTATCCATATATCTATGGCGAAAAATTTAATATTTTTTAAAGCCTATATTAATCAATAAAACCATAAGATATTTTAACAAGATATATATGGAATCGATGAAAAATTTAACGGAAATCACGAATCTGAAAACCGTTTGATGCTACGATAAACAGGTCAAAAGTTACGGGTCAATGAACTTTGACTTTCGACCATGGAGATCTTATGGGAGAAAAAATGTTACAAACTAAACTATACCAACTTTAGCTTATAGATCAAAATAATTTTACATATGAAAAATGGGATCTATTCAGGTTTTTACGCTGGTTAAGAATATGAAAACTATGGTATTTGTATTAAAAATGACCAGGTCAAAAGTTACAGGTCATTGAACTTTTAAATAAAATAAAAATTGTAAAAACTTTTCAATCACATGTAACCTTTGACCTACTTATTTGTGATCCAAATGGTTTTCATATTCGTAACCAGCGTAAAAGACTGAATCGATTTCATATTTCAGATGGAAAAATATTTTGGTTCTTAAACTTTTGGTACGCACGACAATTTCTCTCTAAAACTCCGAATAAAAAAGTCCCAGTTCATTGACCCATAACTTTTGATCTGTTTATCGTAGCATCAAACGGTTTTCAGATTCGTGATCTCCGTTAAATTTCCATCGATTCCATATATAGCTTGTTAAAATATCTTATGGTTTTATTGATTAACATAGGCTTTAAAAATATTTAAATTTTTCGCCATTGATATATGGATAACCATGTACTAATGATGCACAGTGGGGTCGATTTCAAATTCAGCATCTTTGCCCTATGGCCATATGGCCACTTTTCTCTAAGAATGTCACATTTTTAAAAAAATTTCATTTATAAAATGTTAAATTTGAGATTGAGTTCCGCAATTTTTCGAAATTTTTAAATTTTAAAAAAATGCATTGCCCTTTCAATGTCATTTTAAGACAAAGAAATTGCCTCGATTCGATCTGTGGGTGGAGCTACAGGTCCTCCCGCATCATGGTTTTTAG
>JAQIXA010004123.1:0-12088 GCA_034699045.1 Nanhermannia cf. coronata Gr-Ori-00579 | reverse complement strand
TTTTTCCTTCCTTCCGTTCCGAAGGAAAAAAAATGAAAATATTTTGACAGTTGAAAAAGTTCAAAAAATTCGAAATCGCGGAATTGAGGCACCTTTCAAGTTTAAACGGTTTCTCATTCCATTGCATTTACTCCTAAATTCTAAATCCTTTGAAAAATGAAAATTATTGAGCTCAGCTTCAGCTCTGAAAAACCGTATTTTGTCATTTGAATTCGTTTTTTCAGACCTGAATTTTGAGATTTCCGATTTCAAGTTTCACGAAAAGATCTTTTACATAAAAATCCAATTTTTAATATAGTGTAGGTAAGGCAGTTTAGGTCCAGGAACTAATTTGGCAGTTTAGGTCTCAAATGGTAGATATTTAATCAAAATTTTATTTTTTCAATTAATATAGTACATATAGATAGGTAACAACTAATAATTCAATTTATAAATATTATATTAAATATATGAAACAGGTAAAACTAACTCACTAGACTCGACTCTAGTCACGATAATATCTTAATAGCAGATTATATAATAATTTAATTATATACTTATAAACAGTCGGTCTATGTTTGATTTAAACATAAAACATCAATTATTTCGAATTAAGTTAAATTAAATCTAGGTACCTATTGCACAGCACATTGAATTTTAATTAAATTTAACTTAATTAGGCACTTACATACTAATATATATCTAGAATATTTTTACTATTTTAGTCTTTTTTTATAATAAATTACCTCAACAGAAATATAAATATTTAAAAAAAAACATTAATTAGCTAAAGATTACAATAAAGCTAAAAAATAGTGAAACGTAATTAATTAACACAAAAAAGGACCTTTTTTTTGAGAACTTGAAACATTAGGTAATAAGCTCTTTTTCACTTGAATAAATTTCGTTTCAAAATCATTTCATAAAACAGATCTTACAAATAAGAAAGGAGAGGAGAACAATTTTAAAATATAAATTATATTAATACATTAGCATATCATAAATCATTTATTAAATTAATTAAAGTCATAAACTACCTATGATTTATGATCGACCGAAACAAATGACACTTTAGCTTAAAAATTCTATTTAATTTAACATTTTTAGCAAACAAAACGATATATTAATACTAATTAATTTAAAGGACCACACAAAAAAGATTAAATTAATTAATTAATGTCCGAAATCCGAAATAGTCAAATTATTGAAGGAAAAATGTAGTTTAGTAGTTAGTTTGTAAGCAAAAAAAAATCTCAATAAATTAAAACTAATTCTCCAATATTGGTTCCATAAATGATTCCTGAAATTACAAACCAATTTTTATTTTTAATGAATTTAGACAATTTATTACAATTAGTAAATTACCATATCCTGGAATGGGAACCCAGTGCATACAATTGATACTCATAAGTGAATTTTGACTATCAGCAACCTATTGGGAAAAAAATTGAACAAGATTTAATAATAATCAACAAAATTTGAAATATATTGAGTTTTTTAAGTTTTTGAAAAAATATTTACCAATTCTTTTACTGGAACAAGCTTAATGCGATCCCCGTCTCGTGTCAAACTCAAAATCTGGCCAATAATTCTTGATTGCTGTACAACTCGATATAATGGACCCCTATTTATAAAATGGAGATATATTTAGAAACTTATTTTGAAGCATTTTAGTTTTATATATTTACCGTCCTGCATATCCAACGACTATATAATCACATGAAGGTGATATTGATACACTGACCTATGAAATTAATAATGTTTTTATAAAATAGCAAATTATTGTAACCTTAATTATTATCTCTTACTGTATTTTGGTCAAAATGATATGAATTTAAAATTTGGCCAAGTGTTTCATCTCTTAAACTGTAAATCCCAACTGAACTATAAGAACCATTGTTAGATGGTTGCAAGACACCTAAAAAGTCCGAATCATTCGAAATGTCAAGGCAAGCATCTGAAATATTAGATTAAAAAAAATTTACTGAAATTATTCTATACCTACTACCAAAATAATATTTTAATCCATACCAGAATGAAGTGAGCATTCTCGTACAACTATAGATTCAAATCCTGCAAAGAAAATAAAAAAAATGTATGAATATTATGCAAAAATTAAAGCTAAAATGACTGATCGTGAGTCTAGTTAACATAGTTATGTTAACTCCAGTAAACCGATTAAATTAAAATGAAACTGAAAAAACCAAAATTAGAATATGTAATGTACTTTTAGTCAAATCTGGTATGCAAAAATCGTTAAAATCCCATTTTTGAATTCGACTTGAAAGGAAGGCCGTTGTTGCTGCATCCATAGTATAATAAGTGGGTGGTCTTGCTCGAGGAGTTATAAGTATTTCAGGTATATAACCTAAAATTAAGAATAAATAAAATGAAAAATTTGAAAAAAATATCTTTTTTAAAATACAAAGTCTTATTTCAATTCAATTACCTGGATAAAATCTACCACCATTATTATTATTTCCAATTCCATCCCCACCAGCATCAAGGGACGACCCTTGTTGATGAAAACGATGATAATACTGATGAAAATTCGGGGCTGGATTTCCATCTCTGCCTGAAAATTGTGTTCTGATTGTGATTGGAATTCTTCTCCCATCTCCGATAGCTCCATGTGGTGATGGTGTAGATGCAATATTAGTAGTGGCCCGGGTTCGAGCACTTCCAAAAGAAGAAGAAGATTCATCCAGAGTTGGTGGTCCAGCATCACTACCAGTAGTAGATGTAGATGTTGTTGTTGCAGAAGGTGTAGTAGATGTTGGGAGCTGCTGTCTCTGTCGTCGAATGACCCATCTCTCACCGTAAGGTGTAGTAATCCTACGTGTGGCTGAATAATAATGTTCACGTTGTTGAACAGCTGCATCATGTCTCTGCCTCATTTGCTGAGCTACCTGCGACTGATTCTGTGACCATTCAGATCCAATTGCTGATGTTGATGGAGTCGTACTACTCAGTCGAGCAATTCTCGGCTGAGGTGATTCATCATCAGTCGCTTCAGAATTTGGTGAATTTGTAAAAGCACGTCTTCGATTCTGATTATAAAACGAGGCCAAAGATCTTGCTGTACCAGATGAAGAGTTTTGATTTGAGGTTGAAGTTGATTGAGTTTGAGTTTGAGTACCAGAATTTGATAACGATAAAGATGGTGACAACTGGTCACCTCGGGCTCTGGCCCATGCTAAATAAGCATTAGTCATATGCATTCTCAATTGTAAATCATCCATTCTTGAAGCCATATTGCCACCAGCAGCTTGATTTGATGATTGTGGTTGCTGTTGTGGATTTTGATTTTCAGGTGGATTTATTTCAAGTGAGTCAAGATTTGCTGTATTTGCTGATTGTCCCCGATTTCCCCTCTCATTTAAGACTCGTTCGATTCGACTTTCGATTGCTCGTGAAATATAGGGATTATGACTTTGTCTTCTTAAAACTTCAGCAGTTGCTATTATAATTATAATTATAAAAGGATATTATTTAATAAAAATAATAAAATACCGTAATTAACAAATCATCAAAATTTAAAAATTCTCACCTGTATCAACAGCTAATCTTATAACACGCCTTGCTTGATCACTTTGAATTCCACCACCACTTTCTTCACTATTTGCACGACTCAACTCTTGGCGTAAGCGATTAGTTAGACGATCTGAACTTACAAAAATACCTGGCAAATTGTCTTCTAAACTATTTAAATTGCCTTCTGGTGCAGAATTAGTAGAATTTGAGTTGTGTCTTCGTCGAAATATAACTTGTTCTCCTGCTGGATTGTCATCGCCACCACCACCACCACCACTCTCATTCAAAATGCCAAGAATAAGTCTTCGATTCAAATTATTACTGGAACTGCTATTACTTGTAGTAGTAGAATTATTTGATTCGTTAGTATTTCTAGTCAGTCTTCTTCCACCACCACTTGTTGATGCCAAATTGCTATTCGTTGCTGTTGGTGAGTCAGTCTCTTCATTATTTGGCGAAGTATTAAGTATTACGATATCATTACTATTATTATTTGGTTGTTGAGGTTCAGGATTTCGAACTTGATAAAGTGGCAACCTCCCCGTCATACTGCTTAATCTTAAAGCTGATCCAGATCCATTTGTTGGATAGAATGTATTATTACTTGCTGAACTTCGTCTCATTCGATGTCCAAATAATCGCTCAAGTCGATCCAAAAAAGGTGGGATATAATCTGCATTATTAGGTAATTACAAATGAATCTCAATTTGAAATTAATTTTACTACTTAATTTTTCTTACCAATATAAACAACACCCTCCAAGTCTCTTGGCCTTGGTAAATTGGCAGCTGTATAGAGAAAATAAAATTAGGATTTTGAGATCAATAAGGATTTAATATAAAAATATTTTCCTATTCTTTACCTGTAGTTACAGCATCTAAAATTGAAAGCCCTGGTAAAATTAAATAAAAAATTAATTTTAAATGCCCTTTCTTATAAAAATTTAAAAAATAAAATATTTGTTTATTTTGTATACTTACCAGGTTGAACAATATTTAAATACCCTCTTGGTAAAACAATCCTTAAATTATTTGTATCGTAGTCAATTCGATATCTAGAGCTATTAAATCCCGTCTCCCTCATATTCGTGTAATTATAAATGGGAACAAGCGAATCATTTCGACGACTCTCAACCAGAGCTTCATCTTCTTCTATTTAGGTTTTAAATTAATAAATGAAAATAAATAAAATTCAGAATTTATAATTTTTTTATATGTTAAAGTAAGTATTTAAAAAATCAAACCTCTTGAAGGTGGCCAATAAATTCCAACTGTTTGCGTCCCCAACTCCCAATTTGAGCCGATAAAAAACAAACCAATTGGGAAAAGGTAAACATGAGGCTGGAAACCTTCTCGCGTCTCATCAATTGGCTCATTGTTATCCGTTAAATTCGAAAAGACTGGTATATACTCGTCTCCCATCCTCATGAAAAATATCCTCACAAAATTGCCACCAAGTCTAGATTAAAAATTTAATTAATTTGGATCTCATTCTTAAATATTTGTTGTGAACAATTTTAGGTACCTTGATGGGATTTCTCTTGTTCCTCTACTTGCATTATTATTATTTGAAGATGATGTGCCAGGCTCTGTTCCAGTCAGATTATTAATTGGAGTTGATGTTGATGGCCCAGGATTATTATTATTATTGTTATTAGAAGGCGACTGAGAAATCAATAAATTAGATCGAAATTCATCAAAAGGTGAAGGTCTTAACGAAAAGAATCGATTTGAGCCAGGGTGGTAGCAAACAGTTCGCCGTCTTTTAATTGCTTGTCTTTGTCCTGGAAAAATGGAATAAAATAATTATTTTAAATAATCTTAAAGCAATGCAGGTACATAAGAAGTAGAAATATTCTAAAAATTTACTGACCTTGACGAACACTTGGTGGAACTAAAGCTAATCCCGATGCAAAAGTCCTTTGCCAAGTTTCGCCTTGTTGATCACGGATATTTGCATTTGATGAGTTGAATTCTCCACACAGTCTCAATGCTAAAAATATACTTACACCTAAATCATTCGAGACCCAAAAATTTCCACTATTTGACCAATTTAATTGAGGCAGATTTGATCCCAACAATCTCTGAAAACTATTGAGAGTACTTGGCTGTTGTTGATTTTGATTATTGTTAGAATCAGATTGATTATTATTTGATAAGTTTCTTGTTGTTGCTGTTGTTGTTGCTGTAGTGGGTGTTGTTGTTGAATTGCCAGCAAACATTGATCTACTTTCATAATTTAAATTGATAGTGTTATTTGGTGAAGAAACATTTCTAAAGCTTCTGGTAGAAGTTTCAATCCCTGTCTCGTTTGTTGGCCACACTGTCAATGAAGGTTGTTCACCTAGTTCTGGAAAATAATAAATATAAGGTAAATTAGGCTTTAAAATTTATTTTTTATAAACAGTTTTTTTTACAAACCTGTTAAACATCTCATTCTTGAAGGCGGACGTGGTGGAATATCCCTTGAGAATGGGCAATTCCTCGTATGCTCATTTTCAATAAAATTATTCAAATTTTCTCTGATGATTCTTCTTCTTTCGTTGACACTCTCAGCATTACTTATATTTCTCAAATAGTCTCTTGATGGTCCGGGAGTGGGCTCGCTATTATTATTGTTGTTATTTGCATTGTTATTAATGACTGGTCTGGAAGGGGTTGGTCTTTCAATTGTCTCGTAATTCATGGCAATTAATGGTGTCATGAGAGAAGACCGATTATAAGAAGATTCTCGAATTGTTCCACCAGGTGTATTTGAAATGAAAATTAACTCAACATCTGGATTATTTTGTATTCCAACGGCTCTTCTCACTGCAGTCCGAAATTCGGTTGGTTCAGGGGTAATACTAACAGTGTTACTGCCACTACTACTACTATTTTGATTATTGTTGTTTGATCTACCTGTTACGGTTGTCAGAATGCCATCATTTGCAGATTCTTGTTGAATGGACTGGGTTTGTGGTTGTTGAGGGAGAGAAGATACAAGGTCAGGTGTTTCTAATGTATTTTGCTCATGTTCCAAAACGACGGTGCTGTGAGCTAGACTATATAATTAGAAAAAATGTTTTATTTATCCATTTATTAAAAATACTATTGAAAAATAGATACGTTATATGTTATACCTAAGGAGGTTACCTATAATCTATACCTACTTAAAAATTGAAAAATTAAAATACCTAGTAAGCGTTGCCCTTATTGACGATTGAAGATCACGGGTTTGTTCTTGAAGCACTTCTAAATGCCTTCTTATATTTTGCAATTCGACAATGTGCTGAGGAGTGTCTAAATATTTAAAAATAAAGTTAGATTCTAGGTTAGTTTTTGCAAATTTTTAATTTATAATTTTGTTTATCTACATACCTGTACTGACTCGGCTATCACTTGTTGGAACATCTCTTCTAGCTTGAGTACAGAGATTTTGCATTTCCATAATATTTTGAGCTAAGGCTTCAATACTTCTGAGATCATTATTATTCTCATTTCCATTACCGTCTGTATTATCATCAGTTGTAGAAGTAGTAGCAGATGTTGTTGGTCCAGTTTCATTTTCATTTTGACTATTAATATTTCCATCTTCTTCTAAAATTGAACTGGTATTGCTACTCTCAATGATAATTTGCTGATCCAATATTGGAGTCTCGGGTATTACTAGTCTTGTAGAAGGCCCTGGGATTTCGTCGTCAATAATCATACTTTCACCATTGTCATCGATTATTGTGAGTGGGGTTGCCGTCATGACTTGATTAAGATCACTACTCAGATTAATCGAGGCTGTGTGTATTGATGAGGAGGAATTTGAGTCTTCGTCTGTTAAAACAGCAAGTATTTCTGGAAGTTGTGGTTGTTGTGGCTGAGATGGAGAGTTAGTTGACTGTTCTTCAAAATGTGAAAGATCAGCAACAATCGAGTTATTTATTGTGATTGGCGGTGGTTCCATTTCAGGAAGATTTTGTTGTTCTCTCATAGCTCTGGAGGTTTCCAAAAAACTAGAAAAATTATAAAAAATATAAAGCAAGACAATAAATAACACACATTCATTGTTCATGTAATAAATCTTAAAATATCTTTGATATATAGTTTATAGTCTTTTCATATATTTTTTAGAATATACATACCTTGGGATACGGCTTCGCAAAAATGCTTGATAATGAGTAACTAAATCTGAAAAGAAAGAGATAATTATTTTACAAGAAAAAATAATAATATTGAGATTCATTACCTTGATAGTGTGTAACTAATTGCTGGTAACTTTCATGAAATCTGTCTTGTCTTTCATTTAATGTCTATTAAACATAAAAATTATCAATAAGTAATTGTAATTACATTTAATTTATCTATATAATTCATTATCATTGTTTGTTACCCCTGCTGAATCAGCTATATTTCTTCTTTCAATGGCATTCTCTGCCTCAGCTGCCATTACTTCTAGTTGTGCTATGTCCATCGGCTGTTCATCTTCAATCATCTGTTCATCGACAGGAACTATCACTTCCATCTTAAAAAATAATAGAATGAATTATAGTTTAATACTTTTATCGATATTTATGTATATATTAATTTTTGAGTACTTACATTAACATTGTTATCTAGTAAATTATTTTGTTGAGTAGCTCTACTATCACCATAAATATGTCTGATAATTGACCGTGGAGAACTTCTGGATAAAATATTTGGGCGAAATAATAATCTGTCATTGTTTTCACCGGGAGCTGTAGAGATGATGTCCGGGTAGGGTGCATTAGGAAAGTTGGTAATCCCTGTAATTAGATTCCTCCCAAGTCTGTCAAACCGAACCAGTCGAACTTTTTCCTTGGTATTCCCAGTTGAACACCGTGCTAGAGGGATAGGGTTACTCCAGTCCCAAAAAATAATTTCTGAGTAAGAAAGAGATAGTTATTAGGTAGGTATAACTTATATTACAAGAAAAAGAATGATAATTTGAGATTTATTAATTTCTCACCGTTAAAGGTGGCGATGGCCAAAAGTCTGACTGTTGGATGAAAAGCGAGAGAAGCAATAACCGTCCCACTGTCAGTTACCAGAGTTTCACAACCTCCTTTCAAGTCCCATACTCTCACATGGCCTGAGAGGCAGCCAGAAGCCAACACGTCATTTTGTGTCGGGTGAAAGGTCACACACCAAGGGGTTCGTGGATGTCCGGTTAACATCGATATAACTTCACCAGTTGAAACATTGCAAACGTATATATTATGATCACCGTGGCTAAAACCAAAAAAATTATTAAATCTAAATTGCTTTTGTTGTTATTGATTTCAATCCAGTTCTAAAGTCTGAAACCCCAGTTTTCAATTTTTCTTAAATAAGGCAAAATCTGATTTTTCAGAGCTGAATTAAATATACAAAAATAAGATTGGTTTTCTTTTATTTTACCAAGAAGCAACTTTTGAACCATCAGCACTGAAAGCCAAGTGAAAGGTTGTCCGAGCTCCAGGTGGTAGCTTGAATTTCTTTAAATTATAAATTGAACATCAAATTAGATCATCAATAATTATAAAGGTTTCATTTTATTTATGGTTACCCTTTTCTCGATCTTTTCCTTGGTACACATGGTATGAACAGCTAGAAATGAAATTATAAAAATTAAAATAACTTCAAATTTTAATTAAATATAAGAATTAGGATTAGGATAAAGCTTTAATACCCTTTGTGGCCAAGGTATGAGAGACGATCTTTTTCCCCACAGAATGACGTGAAAATGGTCCATTGAATCCCAGCTCACGAAATAAAAGCTCTCCTAAAATAAACCAAACATTGATAAATTAGGATACTAATATATTTATGCTTATTAAGAATGACTTAAAAATAAATTATTAAGTAAGTACTTGGGATAGGGTGTCCATATTCACCCGGAATTTTCAGATTAATCTCATTACTCTCCTCTTTAATATCCATAGTCTAATTACTTTTAAATAGTTAACTAACTAAGACGGCTAATAAGATTATAATATTGTAACAAATAGCCACTATAGCGAGTCATAATTATAAACAAGTCAGTAGAGCAGCAGCATAATGATGAACTTGATTGAAGATGATGGATCTGAAAATAGAAGTAAAATTAGTTAGAAATTCAACTCTTAAAAAGCAATTTTATGACCTTTATTTACCTTCTCTTTTAATTAAATAATATAAGTTAAAGTACTCTCTATATAACGGCTTACTCAAAGGAAAAACCTTAAATGTCGTTTTAGTGAGATCAATTAAAAAACATGTCTTTATGAGTAGATACAAATGTCAAATATTTTGAGGAGCATTTGAGGTTTCAATTTCAAAGGCAAGTTAGACTTATGGTTAGACAAGGCATTAGGTCTTACAATTTACAATATTGTTATATGAAGGGTGCCCTTATACCGAGTCTCAACTCTATTAAAAATGAACTAATTAGGACTGGAGACAACGTGGTATGTTCGTTATAAAGGCAGGTGTACCCTTATAACGGCAGGCAGCCTCCCTTATGTTCTCTAATTTTTTGACAGAATTCGTATTTTCTTATATAAGAACACGACAATCGACATTTACGTATATATCTCGATATAAGGCACTCCCTTTATTACGTCAAGTGCCGTTATAACGAGTCTGAGTCTGAACTGTCTTATTATATTAAAAAGTAAAAGTGATGTAAAATAAATTGATCTTGGAAAATAGGGATAATAATAGAATAGAATAGAATTCGAATGGTAAAATAAGGCGTGGAAGGTCGATTATAAAAAGGTCAAAAAATCAGAAAATTAGTGATTAAAAAGACGAGTTTAGAGATGGTCCACTTACCCTTTATGACGATGGTCAAGTGGGTGATGACCTAGGTCAATTAACTAATTAATTTAACTTAATTATAGTCAAATAAATAAGATAAATAAAAACAAGTCTTTTTTTGTTGATTTATTTTGATGTGTTTTTGTGAGTGAGAGAAATGAAGGTGAAGAATTCGAGTAGTTCGAGTGTTGAAATTCGAAATTATTTTTGTTGGTTGGAGATCAGCTGATGGTTTCGTAGATGTCTGCATGAGTACAACATTCTCCCCACAAACCAACTTTTCTATTTTGAGTTTTTGAGACCAAAAGTGTCCAAAAGGTCAAAATGTCCTATTATTACATCAAATACACACAGTTTTACTTAATTAATTAAGTTTTTACAACTAGCTAAATGTTTTTTAGTAAGGTACCGATACTAAAAAATGTTGACATGATCGTTTTTACCCCTAATAATGTCAGATATATATGTCAAATGTCAAATAAGTCAAAAAAGGTCAAATTTTTGAGAAATCTAATGCAAAAATTCGATAAAGGGTGAAAAGTTGGTATATAAAGTTGATAATTTCATATCATTTCATTATGTGGTTGTCCCAATATTTCAATTTCAAAATTACTAATTTTTAATATTTTTATCAGAAAATATCCTTAAGTTCAGTTGTAGTTGTAACTGTAACCTACCTATCTATGACTATGTCTATGATATCTAGGTACCTAACCTACTAATATTTAAACTTTAAAAAATCGAGTATAATTATGTTTTTAAGATATTGAGATATTTAATTGACACTTAAATAAATTTTAATTATGATAAAAAGATAGTTAATTAGTAGATAGTACTGGTATGTAGTAGATAGTTGTGTTATAAATAGTTAGGTCGATAAAAATCATGATTTTGATTCGATTGAAAATCATGATTCGATTTTGGTAGATTCTAAAAAAAGTGTCAATTTATTAGTAGATTTACCCAGTAACTTCTCTATACAGTTCATAATGGTAGGTACATATATGTATATGTATATTGAAATTGTACTTACCTAATAAGCTCTATAATAAATCTTGTCTAGTTTACTGGATATACGATTTATAAGAATAAATTGAATATTGACCTAAAAGATACTCTACGTAGAGATAACCATTTTTAATTTTCAAGTACCATGTATTTGAGAAACATTTTGTATTATTTGTACATACTAGGTACCTTATAAAAGTTATAATTAACAATATCCATTTATCTTATATCTTGTTTAGTAAAATTGTATCTGTAATTGTAATTATCGATAAAATGATATTACAAGTATTTTATTTTTAAATTAAAAATGCTAATTGAGTTGACCAATCCTCCAGTATGTTAATAGAAGCTTATTGATCACAAATAAATACACTTTTTAACTAATCTATACTCATATACAAAGGTAAAAATTTGTCATTTTTGTCGAGAAAAAATGATGAAAGTTGGATTTTTGGCAATTTTCTGCACCTCATTATTTCTATTTTGTGATGGGAAAGCCCTTGAGGAGTACAATATCGACCCTTCAGCCATCACAGCCATCACATATTGTTATACCTAATCTAGATTTTAATATTAATGGCAAAAAAATTGAACGAGTATCTTCATTTAAATATTTAGGTGTAATTTTCGATGAAAATTTAAATTTTAGTAAACATTTAAATACTGTTAATGATAAGTTGACTAGCTGTATTTATAGATTAAGTAAAGTTAAAAGATACCTACCACTAAAAACTATGTTAATTTATTTCAACGCTCTAATATTACCTAATATCGACTACTGCTCTAATATATGGGCA
>JAQIXA010004122.1:0-12114 GCA_034699045.1 Nanhermannia cf. coronata Gr-Ori-00579 | reverse complement strand
GATTGAAAGTTTTTCATATCATCAGATAGAACGACAAAAGCTCAAAAAAATGCCCTTGAATTTCAAAATGATCATAACTGATCGATCATTTCATTTCTAAAAGTCCTCTTAGCAAAAGTCCTATAAAGTATCTTGCAATGTCCGTTTTGCAAAAGTCCGCTTTGCAAAAGTCCTCCTGCAAAAGTCCTCCTGCAAAAGTCCTCCTGCAAAATTCTCTTTCCAAATGTCCTAGAATCACTATTAGATAGAAAAATTATTTATTAACTGTCGGTTCTATGATCCCATCCCATAAAGACCAGTGAGCTAAAGACATACATATGACCATGGCTGTGTGTAACAAGTTCCTATAATTAAAAAAATGACAATATTAACCAACATCAGTATCAGCTATCAGCTATCAGCTATCAGCATAATCTTATAACTTACTTCGATACCATTCCCAACAGTGATTATCATGCTAATAATAGTTATTATGAAAATTAGACCAGGAGCCAAGAGGTAGAGAAGTGGAATATAATGTTTGAAATCTTTTTGGTTTGCATTGTCTTTTAAAGAATAATATGTAAATTAAATTAGATTAGAGTTTATTTGAAAAATTAAAAGCCTTACAATATCCATAAGAAAAAAGTGTGTTCTTTAGCTCCGTTTTGTTTGTTAAACGTTCTCCTTTTTCGTCTTCTTGAGTCAATTTGTGCAAACCAAATACACACAAAAGAAAGTCTAAGAAAAATCCTCTGGTGTCTGATGCTTTATCCAAATCATAGCTACAACATCCAATATGATCATACAGTTCCTTATCTTCGTCTACTATATATGTGGTCTGATTAGAGTTAGTCTTATTAGAACGACATTGACTATCATGCTTAGATGGATTATCTAATTTTTCTCCAGTATTCAAATCATGATCATGTCCAAATGGATATTCAATAAAATAAGGTATCAAGAAAAAACAGATACCTATAAATGCAATAAATGATATCAGATACATAATATAGAGTTTTCATCAGAAAATATATAGAAAAATGATATAGGTAGATTACAGAAAAAGGCCATCATAACATTAAGAAAAAATGCCCATCGAATAAAGTAAAAGACATTCGCCACTGATGTTCCAGCTCTTGCTTCGATTTCAGCCAAAGAGCTCTTCCAAAAACCATGATGTTTAACAGACTATTTGAATAAAATATTTCTCATATTAATTAATAATTAAACAAATTATTATGACTATGCAATAGGTACCTAAGTAAAAACAACTTGACTAATACCTCCCTAAGTATCTTAAAGTAATTTTCACTCACTATCATAAAATCCCATACCAAAGCCCAAAAACTTTCTTCTTTTGATCGATACTGCTTCGTTTGAGCTTCCTTTTTTTTTAAATTATCATTTTTTATAATTTTATATTCATTTCATTTAAATAATTACCTCAAAGTATCGTTTAATGATTAACTTTTTTGACAAATTGATAGGGAATTCTTTTAATTTATGAGTTGGAAAGTCTAAAATAAGTAAAAATTGGATTAGTAAGTATAGTACCTTATGCATAAAAAGTTCATAAATAAATATTAAGAGAAATAATAATTTTTAAATCACCATCAGCAGTATACTTCTTTGTATCTCTGACATCTTTTTCTTTTAAATATTCTGGTCTAGCTCGTGGTAGTTCCTAAAATAGACAAAATAGTTAGGTAGTACACTACTTAAAAAAATTATTCAGTTAAAATCAAATGAAAATTTTACAAAATTCGCTTTACATTTGGATCAATTTCGAATAATTCACTTCCGAGTAAGCCACCTAAAAGGACCATAAATAATTTTACATCAAAATTATTATAAGTATAGCCAACGTCAATATCAAAATCGTTAATCACCTTCTCGAATGCTGCTATCCATATGTAACTTTTTACCTTTTATATAAAATTATAAATAATTACAAGGAAATTGTCGAGATGATGCTAATTATGTTAGTTAATTATAATTGTAATTTAATTATCAACATCATTTTTAACTTACCTCTCCTTCTACCTCTCGCATTCGAATCTTCATAATTAGAATTTAGGATTAGATAATTGTATACATTTTTGCATAACCTTTATTTATGTACCTAAAATTGAAAATTACAGAAAGAGTTAAGGCCTAGAGTTATCATATAATTCAGCTCTGAAACCCCAGATTTTGACCTCTACTTTACAAGTAAATCCTCAAGTAGAGTAGAGAAAAGTACCTAAAATGCCGGTCTTAATTTGGTTTTTCAGAGCTCAATCAAAAGAATAGACATCTAATTTATATTTTTACTGGATATTTACCTTCATCGAAATCAGCACCCTTCGGTTTTTTACGTTTTGTCTGATTTTCTGGATCTACATCCATCTCTTCAAGTTCTTAATTGGCAATCGAAATTAAGTAAAGGTCAAAGGTCACAGGTAATGAGAATCCATAATTAATTTAGTAGATTCACGGTTCCATCGCCCAAAATAAAAACTTACCTATTCTAAAAAAACATGAAAAACGAAAACTTGATGTCAATTTCAAACAAATTACTACACATAGAATTTAATTTAGCTCTGGAAAACCAATTCTGGAATCTTTATTTCAAGCAAATATGCTTGTTTTGTAAATTTGAGACCAAAATTTGGATTTTCTGAGCTAAATTACACGAATAAAAAGAAAAGAGCCAAGGCCAAGTCGTGGCTTTCCTTTCACTGACTTTCTTTCGCTTTCACTATCGAATCGCTAGAATTTTTACTTTTTTTTTTACATTTTTTTACAATCAAGAATCAAGGCAACAATGATTTTTTTCTCCAGCAGATTTTGACCCGAAATCGAGATTTTGACCTAAAAATCAAGTGACCCAAATAATTGACAAGTTGACCATCATTTGCGTCCTTTTATTGACAATTTGACAACTTATAAATAAGCTGAATCTGACTTTGAAGTGTTTTTAAAGGTAAGTTTGAAATTGTTTTTTTATTCAAATCAAAATCTCTACGAACTACAACTACGCCAAGGTATAAGGTTTAGGTCAAGGTTAATTCAGCTCTGAAAACGAGATTTTGGACTCAATTCGACAAGTAAATGATATAGACTAAAATGCATGTATTAACTGTAATACCTTGAGGTTAAATTTGATTTTTCATAACTGAATTCTGAAGTACCTGATGCCCCAGGGTCAAACCAGACACCCTACATACAAACCAAAACCAAATACACCAAAATGATCCTTGGGTCAAGGGGAGGGCAAAAAATTTGGTCCCATAACCGTGCGGCGCAAAAATGGATCCGCACGGTTCCTGGGACTACATTAAGGGGTTATGATTGCTTTAGGTTAGGTTAGGTTAGGTTTGTGGCAAAAAGGTGAACCCTCTCCGAGGTCAAATTTTGGCGCGAAGCGGCAAAATTTGACCTTTGACCCCGAGCGGTTCCACCACCACATTTATTGAACTCCCCTTGACTCTTGACCCAAGGATCACTTTGGTGTATTTGGTTTGTATGTAGGGTGTTTGGTTTGACCCTGGGCTGGGGCAGCTTCTTTAATCTTATCGGATAAGGATAAGTTCCTTTTTATCTTACAATTTAGTACCCTACTGTAGGTATTGATGTCGAATCATTTTGATTTTTATACTTAAAATATACCCTTTTTCTATTTTATACACTTTTTGTAGATTTTTTGTCCGTGATGTCGTATGGTGAAGAATATAGAGAGCTGAATATCGGTGATCAAGTAGCAATCTTTGACAAATGTTCAGGGTTCCCTTTTTTTGGAACAGTTTCGGGAATCATTGAGGAAAGATGTGACTCAAAATCAGCACCAGGAATAGATCAAAATCAAAGTGAACAATTTTATGAAGTTTATCTGGAGGGTAAGATAATTTAATTTTATACTTTATACCTAACAATCACCTAATGATTCTTTCATTAGATTAAACGGTTAATAACCTCTAAATTGCACCAAACGAATGCTAAACGATGTTTTATTCATTTTATAGGTGATGTTTACAGTCATACTAAGGTATATAGAAGGGGGGAACTTTGTGTTATTAATCGATATGTGAAGGTCGGGTCTATCGTCAACGTACTTTCTCGATACATTAGTAATGATCTTGTTAGCCTGGATAAACATTTTAGTGAAGAAACAGGAGCCATTGTCAGGAATAAACAGGTTTTCGTAACTCTTCAAATGCTTGGAAGTAAGTACTTATATTTTAGCTTTACCATCCATATAATAATTTGTATAATCATACAATTCATTTATTATTATTTTTTTAATATTTATATAGATCCATTAATTATATTCGTCGATGTACCAATTTCACGGTATGTAATAAATATTTTTATAATAAAAAAGTTAATTAATAATTAATATATGTAAATATTCTATGCTTTTGCTAAAAACATTTTTTTTTTTGGTTTTGACTATAAATTAACTTTTTATTTATATAAAGTTCTTTCTATTTGATTTTCTGTTTTTCATAGACTTGAGCCTGTGTCCAGGTATTTGAAGGGGGATATTGTTACATGCAATTCTTGGATTGGAAAAGTCCTTGGAATCGAAAGAAAAATTATTTTGCTTCATTTAGAATCGAACAAAACATACAATATAGAAGAAGATCTGTTATTGAGCTCCATTGAAAAGCAAAATCCATTTGGACAATTTCAATTGCACGAAGGACAAGATTTAAAATCAATTTCATTCAACATTAATTCTCCATTTATCAACGGTTCTTTTGAAAGGATTGAATTACTTTCTGGTTGTAGAGTCAAGCATATCATGTGTATGTCGATGGATGTTGATTGGAAAGATTGTTTGTCTCCAAAAGATAAAAATTCAAAGCCACCCCTGAAGATTAAATGGGAAAGCAACTACACTGTTGATCGGATGGTTGATTTTGATAAATCAATTGGGATTGGAGATAAATTTTTAATGACACCTCAGTATGATGATTTAATCTTGAAGATTGAAGATTTCTATAATAATTGGTGTATTGGCTTTGAGAAAAGAGATGATTTGAAGTATTTTTTTCATCCACAAAGAATGTTTTTTCGTTCTTTTCGAGTAGTTTGTACAAGAACTATTCTTGACTGTATATTAATGGTAGGTTAAATATTATTAATTTTTAATTCTCCAAAAAAAATTTATTAAAATATGTAAATTATTTTTGTTTTATAAAGAATGGTAAAACATTTAAATTGGATTCAAAGAAGATCTTTCCTTGTGAAATATCTATAGCAAATATGCCTCCCACTCCTTTACCAAATGAAATAGTGATGAAATCGTACGATATCGATGAAAACAATAATAATTATGATGAAAACATTGGTCAAATCTTGAAATACAAGGGGGACAATTTAGTTAATGTAATATGGCAAAATAATAGTTTTACTGAGGAATCTTATTTTTCGCTTTCACGTTCAAAATACAATTATGCTGCTGGAAAGGTTGTGAAATTCAATAGTTTTTATGATTCATCAAATCCCACCTTTGGCTATTTCTTATTTCCAATACCTGGCTTTCGGTGTTTTGTGAAGGACCCTAGGAGAACACATCAAAAAGAGGTTCATCAAATAAATAAAATTCAAGCAATTGACATGGGAGAAGATCACACAACAAACGATTCTGATGATCTAAGTATTGGATACAATTCAAATTGGGAGCTAGAGGATTTTTTAGAGGTATTATAATAAATGATTATTCAAAAATATATGTACAATTAATTTTAATCAATAAAATATTGATAAACTAAATTTTATTTTGGTATATTTATATAGATCTTTCCATATCCAATAAATGAAAATTTTAGTAACGAAGTTCCGACGGGAGTAGCTCAAGCTATATTAGCAAAATCACTTCCTATGGATTTTGATGGTAAACTGAAAGAAGTTTTAATCGATGGAATCAAAGAGTTTGAGGAAATGTCTCCTGATGTAGGAATGGTCCACTGCTATCTTGAAAGAATTGTAAGTTTATGAATTATATTCCTATAAGGTTCCTAGTGTGTAACTGATTTTTGTTGTGCGAGCGAAGCGAGCACTTACTATTCAACTTTGCTTGCACTCTGTCCGTCTGTTTGTCTGTCTATCCAGAGGATAACTCGAGAACTACTGGACCAATCTTAACCAAACTTGGCATGAAGGACCTTCGATGTGTCATTTCGACAAAATACCCCTTGCGCTGCTGCGGACACTTTAAGGGAAAAATTTTTATTTGATAAAAAGTTCCCCATGGCTTGAAATGCAAAGATATCTGGTCCCCGGGTCCGTGCGGCCCCCCGGAACCGCACGATGGCCCCTGGAACCGCAAAATTTTTTATTTAATAAAAATAACATTTCATAGCTTTGCTCGCACAATTAATAATCAACTTCTAGAGAGTTGATTAAAGCCTAGTGTAATTATTATTATAACAAATATGGTTTCTATCCTTTACAATTTAGGATGTTATTTCAATGGCAATTTTTGGAAGCCCGAATACTGTATATGAATTTTACTTATTTTTATTTGATGTATGGCTTCCTCAAGATTTTCCAAACGCTGAGCCCGAGATCTATTATAGGTATCAAATTCTACTGATACATTTGATTTAAGTTTTTTTATAGAATTCAAATAATATTAGCTAAACTTACCAAATATTAGGTCATTTTCCAAAAAAGGATGGATCGTTTCCCCATTAATTGATATAAATACTGGACGTTTGGACCTTTATTATTTACACTGGAATTCAAATATGAATTTAATGAGCGTTGTAACATTTATTCGAGGTAAAATTTACAGCGTACTATACTATACCCTTCATTCTTAAAAGTGTCTTTATTTTTTTTTATTCTATTTCATTATTTATAGAGATTGTGTTTTGTAAAAATCCTGGATTTCTTTATGAACCTCAACAACCAACTCTACTTCAACTCGAGGGTGATGATGATGATGATGATGATACTAGTAATAGCCGTCCCCTTAATGAGGAAATATACTTGCATTTAGTAGATTCAAGCTATAACCAACTACTTTCACCACCACTTTCTCTTTCACCTTATTACGATATTTTTGAAAGCTATATTAATTGCAATATTGAAACGTAAGTACCTAAATACATATTTGTGGATTTATCTAAATAACTAAAATATAGGATACCTACTCGAATAATTCTATTTTGAATTTTTTTTATAAATATTTTGTCTGATAGATTGGTAATTAACTAACTCTTAAATTCTAGACAAAATGAAAGATTGAATCAATGGGATGCAATAGACAATATAAATCCAGAAGTTGAGCAAGATTTGGAGAGATTTAGAGATTTCCCCCTGTTTCCACTATTACCTTTGACCACTGGTGCTATGAAAACTCTCAGAGAAATTATAAATAAATGCATCGAGATAAGACATCTGGATCTGGATGAAAATGAATATCAATATGAAGAAAATGCTGTAGAAGATGACGATGAAGATAATGTAGATGACATTGAAGATGGTTTTTTTAACTGAACAATCAAGTTTCAAGTGCCAAATGAAGTATTAACTGTTTTAAAATGTAATTTTTCAAAAATATCTCTCAGTTAGATTAGTATAATTTATGAGTACCCTATACATGTATATCAGTAAATGTATTTAGTATGACCCATATAATATCGTATCGTATCTAATTAGGTAGTAGATAGTAGATTAGTATTAGGATATTTATGATTAGGAAAAGCAGAAAGAAAAAAGTGACAAGTATTAATACTTAGGTGAATCTTCGACTATGATGAAAGTTATATATTACAATTACAAAATACATTTTTATCACAGTTTTAATGGTTATAAAAAACTATTAATATTTTTTTACAAGAATTGCATTATTAATTAGATAAACTAAAATGAAATAATAGTGAGGTGATAAAATTGTTTAGTATATAAATCAGTAGATATTAAGATATTAATTAAAATTGGAATGAGCATTTTGAAAATAAAAATATATGTATTGTGAATTTGTTAACTTTTTAATTTGAAAGTATAAAAAACTTGAGTATGCATGCAAGAAATTACTTGTGGTTTTCGTAGTTGCCTTTATTATTATTGATTTTACTTATATCAAGACCCATTGAACGAAATAAATTGCTTGATGGTCCCTCGATAGGATTCTCTTGGCTTTGAAATGATTCTAAAATATTTTTAAGAGCATTCATATCAATATTGACGGGTTTAAATGATTCTACATCATTAAATTCATCATCATCGTCATTAGTAGTAGTAGTGGAATTTGTAGTAGGATTATTTGAGTCATGGTCTTTAAAAGTTTTTCCAACTTCTGTTGTTGACAATTCTTGGTCCATCATTCCCATTAATTGATGTATTTTTGAGTCTTTTTTCCAACCATGTTTCGCTTTGACTTTTTCTTCAAGGGCAAGCATTTCTGGATCTTCATCGCTATAAGATTCTTCATCACTTGCATCCCATTCTTTGTCCGGTTGTCCCAAATCTTTAAATTAAACAAATGATCAAGAATCAGAACATGCATTCAGACAACAAAGAGATATTTTTACCATTTAAAAGTTTATCAACAGCTGAAATGAAGTCATCCGCACGAAACTCGATGGAATCTAGCTTTTTCATTGCTTCACCAATAGTATCACCAGCTCCTAAAGTAGAAATAGAAGCAGCTCCTGATGGAGTCACCTCTTCAACTCCAGAATAGTCAGACATTTTACTCATAAATTCTTTTAATTTTTCAGGAATATCTTTAGGTTTATATTGTGGTATGTTATCTCCTACTCCTTTGAAATGTTCTTCAAGAATTTTGTCCAACTCTTCTTCTCCCATATCTAGCCAACTTTCATCTAAAAAGTCGAAATAAACTTTTTAAATTATGGCCTATGTCTATGATACACCTTTATAACTTATAAAATTTAAGTAAAATTAAGTAAGTGCATACCATCATCAATTCCCATTTCTTCACACATCTTATCTACATCAACATCCATTTGATCGTCTGTTGAACTACTTGTATTAGCTATTGTTGTGGAATTATTATATGCAATAATTATTTTTCTGATTTCATTTGCAATTACGTCTTCAGGATGAGATTCAGGCGAATTTCCCCAAAGAATTCCCTCAAAATATTCCTTAGCCTTAAGTAAAAGCTCTTTGTATGGCTTAGATCCCTCGAGGTAACCCCTAAAATAACCCTTTTTATTAAGACTTTCAACATATTTTAGCCATTCACGTTCTGAAGGATCTTGACCATCATTTTTAAGTGCTCGTGCTAAAATTACTTCAAACCCCATTGTCTATTTAATCAAAAAAAGATATTAGGTTCCGTCAAAGTCAAATTGGTTATATAATTTATTTTAGCTCTTACAATTTTAGCTCCTAAACTATTGCTTTTATAGTCTGGTGAATTTGGCAAAGGGAATTTCCATTCTGTTTTAATATCTGGCCTAAAATCTTCACTTTGTTTGCAAATCATTGAATAAAGACATCGAGTAAATCTTACTCTGGTTTTGATGAGACCTTTAGAAGGAGTTGTGTTTGGCATCAATCTGGCAGCCTATAATATAAAAGAAATACCTATATAAAAAAAATCTTGTTGTAAAATAAAGGTAAATATAATGTATACTTTAATATCAATAGGATCCATTGTAAAAAATGCATTCACTGCTGAAGAAATAAGTTGATGTTTAACTTTTAAAATATGAGCTACGACAGGAGGAAGAAATACATTCACTTCATGATACAATAAAACTTTATGAGCATCTAATTTGCTAATTCGAGATTCAATTGCAGAATTAATTTCATTCACTTGACACTTGTCAACATTATTTTTTAAATATCCAACAGCCCTCTGCATCATTTCCCCTTCTTTATCAGGATCTTCATAACTTAAATCAAGCTCATTTAATGGAATTAATAATACTTTTCCTTTATGAAGGTACACCTAAATTATAAAAATGAAACTTATTTTAAAAGGTCTCGGTCTAAGTTTAAGATTTAAGTTGTACTTACTCGCAATTTACAATTTTCGTCAGACTCTGCCCAAGAGGGTAAATGATCAGCTGCTTCAATTAATAAAAATTCTCCATCATTATCAAATACTCTATAAAAATATCAAAAGTAAATCGATTATCATACATAATTATCGGTACTTAAACTCGTATTTTATAATACATGGACTCTATAAATAAACTACTTTACTTACCTAATAACAAAGTCAGGGAATTTTTCGCTCAATCCTTTAAGGATTTTAACAATTTGCCATTCATCTTCGACATTATATTCGTATCTTGAAAATCCTTGATAGCAACAAAGGCCAGGATTGTACCACAAAACAAAGGGGTCCTAAAACAACAAAAAAAAATTATAAATCAATGATCTGTAAACTGTAAATACTACTCTGACTCTGACTAGGCTACGGCTACAGAATAATGGTGACATGATATCTGATAAAAGATACGGTTTAAGCATCACAAGTCACAAGACAAGTCACAAGTACCTATCTAAATTCTAAATACATGTAAAATTACAGAAAAAATCTGGTTTATCAAAGCTGAATGAACATAAATGAAGGGTTCAAAAAATATTTAAAAAAAAATGCCTATCTATATATTGTAAAAAATTGATATTTTATTTTAAGATAATTTACCTTCTGCCAGATATGATCATGTCCAACAATGTCCTTGGCGGTGGAGCTCAGGTCAAAAAGGATTTCCTCAATGGATCTCGAGGACGATGTTGACATTGAAGATGATCCGGCATTATTATGATTGGCATTAATTTCTCCAGAAATGGGGAATATGTAGTAGAAAACGCAATCCTCCTTATTGTCTGGATTGAACACCTGCTCCAAATCACCCATTATTTAACTAACAATTAACTAAGTTAATTTAACTTTAATAAATTATAAAATATGACAATTTTTGGTCAAAAATTTTTTATCGATGATTTTGGATTTTGTTGATGTTTTTTGATGATTTTAGAATTTTGATGTATTGCTAAATTCTAGGCTTTTACTCGAGCAATTTCAAAATAAAAATCCAATTTTTTTACATTTTTTGTTAATTTTTTTTAGTTTTTGACCCTTGACCCTTGACATTGTCCTGGGTGACATTTGGACACGATTGACATGGTGTGACACATGTGTCATGCGACAAAATGGCCTATGGAGAGTCCTACCGATTTTTCTTGAAATACCGACTCGTATGCATTTGTTTATTTTTCTTTCTTTTTGTACAATTTTATTTATTCCTTGGAATTCCTTTTCCATCGTCAACTTTGTCCTTTGGTGGGCCAAAAAATGACGAGCATCATATTGACCATGACCAGTTCCATCATCATCAACACCAAGGGCACAATTACAATAGCAAATTCTCATATCCGGAAAAATGGTTTATTGATGATCTTGAACTTAATTTGATTCATAATGTAAGTTTTTATTAACTTTCTTAAACTTTACTACATATTAGAACTTAAAGGTTTAATTGTCAGTCGATCTGCACCTGCACCAGATTGGTCATATTTATGTCATGAACCCCATTATATCAAAATTGACCATTTTCTTTTTTGGCTAGTTCTCAATCTCAATCATATTTATATGATTAAGATGTGAACCTCATTATAATGAGGTTCACAACATTTGGTTTGAGACTTTTGTTCATGGCGAATTTTGGTCATGTCATGGCCATGGTCGGTCAAAAGGTGGCTGGTTCCAGATCCTGACTATTTTATGCTTTATATAGAAATTTCGCTCTAAAAGTCTACTCGAAGAAACGAAGCAAATAATAAGAAATGAGGAGATTTATCAAGGAAAAGTGGCCATCAGTGATTCTACCTTTGAAAATGACAATAAACTATCTGTAAGTACTAATCCTAAGTACCTACCTACTATGATTTTGAACCATTTATTTGTTTATATTTATATTTAGGGTGCCAAAAGTAGGTTTTTCTAACCTGAAAATATCTAATTCTAATTTACATTGACTTTTGGCTCCCTAAGTTTAATTTGTAATTTTTGTATTCTAATCATTGCATTGATTCAAGATTCAAGATAATTATAATTAAATTAATAGGTATTATACGAGGCTTAAGAATGAAATTGTTCTATCGCTTTTTTTGGCTAATAATGAATTGGTCTATCTCCAAAACGCAAAATTT
>JAQIXA010004121.1:0-12120 GCA_034699045.1 Nanhermannia cf. coronata Gr-Ori-00579 | reverse complement strand
TACTTACATTACTTTCTAAAAAATGGGTTTGTTTGAATCAATTTTGACCAGTATAGTATTTTGAAAAATTTTAGTATGAATGAATGAATGAATGAATGGTTTGTTTATTCAGCTGTTTATATGGGTACGGAACCCTTGAACTGCTTATTAATAGTTACATAATAATTATATTATAAATACTTAATTAATGATCTTGAGTAATATTTAATTCCTACACGTTTTCTGTATCTTCAATTTCTTCACTTAGAATTTTTCTGTATTTGAGTGATTTATAAAGTTGATTATAAAGAGACAATGTTTGATTCTTATTTTTTATATTCAGTAATTTAAATAGACTAACATTCTTATCTAATACACTTCTAAATATCGGACAATTAAAAAGTAAATGATTTAGATTATCTATTTCTTTTAGATTACAAAAACTACAATTTTCGAAGTTAGATAATTTGCATTTAAATTCTACTGTATAAAAGTTACCATTACCTATCCTAGCTTGTGCCACCAATCTAATTATTTTAATATTTAGTTTTAATAGTAAGTATTGTTGTGCCTTAGAGTTATTTACATGATAGATATATTTATAATAATAATTAGAATTGGATTCATTTACTCTAGCTAAGTCTTCTTGAATGAGAGTGTCCCTTAATCTTATGAGTATATCTTTTGACTTAATTGCTATTTCCAATGGATCTTGGTTATCAAAAACATACCTAAATCCCAGTTTACATATAATACATTTTAGTTGTGTAACCCAATTATATTTTTCTACATTATCTTTATTTTTATCTAACATTAGTAGTTTATTATAACATAGTTTTGGGAATCTAGAGTTGTCTAAAAGTAAAATTTTTACCCAGTATTTTAATGCAAAATCTACAATTATATATTTGGTATGTACCCTACCTGTTTCTAACCTAATTAAATAATTAGCTATGTACCTAGGTAGCCCTAAAAGTCTTTTGAAAAAATACAACTGAACTGTCTCTACTTCATCGAATTGAGCTAAACCCCATATACCACTACAATATAAAGTACAAGTTGTTACAATAGCATCCAATAATTTGATTCTGGAATCCCAGGATTCGGTTTTTGATTTGCATAACATGGAAAATACACTACTAATTGCATTTTTTCCTTTGGTTTTAAAGTACTTGGCTGTGTTTGAAAAAATTCCTGAGCTGAAAAATGGAACCCCTAAATATGTATATGTATTGACTATTTCTAATTTTGACTTTTTGTAGAAAAACCTAACTTTCTTCGAAACCTTACCCCCCTTTCTGAATACTACTACCTGAGTTTTCTTGATATTAACTATCAATTTGTTTTGGTCAAAATATTCCTCTAATTTGTCTATTTTCCTCTGTAGGTATAATGGTTGATCAGCTACGTTGATTTTGTCGTCTGCAAACATCAGTAAACCTATTTCCTTGCTATCATTTTTTGATCCTACCGAAATACCTGGAATATCTGCTTCTAACAAAAAGCTTTCTAAATCTGAAATGAATAAGGAGAACAAAATCGGAGATAAAATTTCACCCTGGATCAGGCCCTCAGTTAGGTCAATAGGATCTGACAATTTCTCACCTAAGTCTATCTTCATGTTAGAATTATCGTATAAATACTTCAAAATCCTAATGAATTTACAACTAACTCCTATTTTATTCAATTTTGCCCATAAAAGATTCTGATCTATAGACGGGAAAGCTCTTTGAAAATCTACAAATAATGCATACATTTTCCTGTTTCTGCTAAAACATATCTGTATTAGTGCGTTTAATGTGAAAATATGATCTATACAGCCTCTATTTTTTCTGAAGCCTGCTTGCGATTCTGGTAAAATATGATTTTTTTCTGCCCAACTAATTAGTCTACTATTGAGAATTGAGGTAAAAAGTTTCAAACTACAATTTAAAAGACCTATTGGACGATAATTAGACGGATTATTAGTCTCCCCTTTCTTAAACAACATAACTGTTTTCGATGAAAACCATTCTGCTGGAACTTTTTCAGAATGAAAAATTGTGTTAAATAGATCTAATAGAAAAAAAATTCCTGATTCTGGAAGATATTTGAGAAACTCGTTAGATATACTATCAGGTCCTGGAGCCTTGCTATTTTTTAATTGTAATAATGCCCTTCTTAACTCTATTTCGGTAAAATCTAAATCTAAACCTGGATCTAAAACTCCCTGAAATTTTATATCTGCTACTAGCCTAGTAGGTAATCCTTGTTTGTAAAAATTCAGCCAAGTACTTTCGCCAATTATATTTATTTTTGGACAAAAAGGTCTAAATTTACTAACCGAATTCCAAAATTCCTTACTATTCCTAACATTACCTAATTGAGATTTCAACTTTTTATAGTACTCGTACTTTTTCAATTTCCTAAAATTAATATACTTTTTCCTTAATTCTAAATACCTATCCCTAGAATCTATACACCACTGGGCTTTCTTTGCTAATTTTAAGGCTAAAACTACCTCTTTTTTTGAACTAACCAATTCCCTATCATACCATTTTGTAATAAACTGAGATTGTTTTTGTCTAACTAACATTTTTGAATTATCTGCAGCCTTGTTAATTATTGATATAAAATAAGTATAATCTATTTCCCTATTTTTCTCTAATTCTAATTTTATATTATCCTTAAATACCTGCTTATATTTATCTATCCACTTTAGTCTAGTTTTATCTAACTGTCTATCTTTTATTTGATAATTAATATTTAGTAGTAAAGGGAAATGATCACTGTCCACCATATTTAATACTTCTAATTTATTAATAATACCTAATGATAAAATGTTTGAGAAAAAAAGATCAATTGTTGAAAGGCCATTTGCATTTGAGAATGTAAAAGCACCTGGAATATCCCCAAATACTCGGCCATTCAACAGTACCAAACTGCAGTCAGTCATCATCTCCATTAATAATTTTCCCTTACTATTTATTTTTTTATCTAATGTTTCCCTAATTAAGTTTAAATTGTCCAGTGAATACCCTACATTATTCTGTAATTGACCTAAATTACCTACTCTACAGTTATAATCCCCTCCTACTACTACTATATCATCATGATTAATTTCTAAAAATGTTTTTTCTAAAATACCTAAGATTAATTTAAGATTTTCTATTGGTTCTGTTGGATTAATGTAAGTATTCGACAAAAATATAGAATTATTTTTTGAATCTTTGACTCTAATTGTAATGTTGTTTTGACAAATATGAACTATCTTATCTAATGTGAATTTACTCTTGTCAAATAATAACATTAATCCACCAGCACCACGACCTTTGTTGAATTTTTTATATCCTAATTTTTCTATCACATTAAATCTATTAAACATACCTGATGGCACAAACTCTTTCATTGACCAAGTTTCAATTAAAAAGATTATATCATTTCCTAGTATTAATCCTTTATCTATATTACATAAATTAAATAAATTATTTAACCCACTAATATTCCATAGAATTATATTTAAAATAATTAAGTCTAAAGATACTTTACGTGTATTGAATTCAATGGTTCCGTCGTGTCCTCAAAGTTCCATCCCATTTGATGATGATTCTTGTAGATCAAAATTTTTGTCGATGTAGTAAGTGTTGATTCTTGCTCCATTTGATCCAAAGACTTCAAGTTTATTTCTGTTTAATTTTGTTCTTTGGTCTTTATGTTGAGCTTTAATTTCCGCAGCCTTTTTTCTTAAAATTGCATTGACTTTTCTTTCTTCTTTTGAGCAGTCTTCATCCATGTAAATCTTGTCTTTAAATAACCAGTGTTTATATTTCATGATTAGTTCTTTATCCTTGAGTCTTAAAATCTTGACAATAATGGGACGATTTTTATTCACTTCTCTTCTCCCTAATCTAAATATTGAGTCCACTTCTACGTTTGCGATTTGCATTTTGTCGAGTAATTCGTAGAATTTATTTTCTAGTAGTTGCCTTGATTCTCGCTCACCTTCTGGTACTCCATTTATAATTATATTCTTCAATTTAACTTCTTTTTCTAATCTTGAATTTTGAAATTTAAGTACTTCTACTTCATTTTCAAGTTTTGCTATTTTGTTACATTCTATATTTACAGCTGATAATTGTGCTGTTATATCTTCTATCTTGAGTACAATATCATCTAATTTCTTGACCTTTAATTCTACATTTGTGATTTTAGTGAGAATTTGCTGTAAAATGTCATTTTTTTCTGGTGTTTCAGTCATTATTTTTCTCTTCTTATGAGTAGAATCTTGAGTAGAGTTTAAGCTGCTTGATCTGGGTCTTGATGGTGATGGTGATCGAAGTAGTGACTTATTTGCTGTGAATGGTGATCCTTCACTCTGCATCTAGATATATATCAAAAGTTTTGCTAGTATCTTTTGACTTTTATAGATTGACAATGGTGCTATGTCGGCGTAACATATACTTAATAAAATTATGGACTTAGCTGATTATATTTTGCAGCTACTCCAGTAAGTCCAATTGACCTCCAAAATAACTCCAATTGACCTCGTGAGAAATCCCAAGAACTCCAGAGAACTCCAATAAATTCCTAAGAACTCCAATAAACTCCAATGAATTCCAATGATCTCCAATTTTTCGTCCTATTGTTGTTGTTGATGATCCTTCAGTATCTAGATATATATCAGAATTTTTGCTAGTATCTTTTGACTTTGACAGTTAATGGGATGGGCTGTTATCTCGGCATACGGCATAACATATACTTATCAAAAAATGTGGTCTTAGCTATTTAAGTGATTTAAAGTTGCTCCAGATGGTCCAGCCAGAAGTATTAATTATCATCAGAATCAGAAAATTTATCTCCAGATAATGAATAAAAATTTGACTTTTAATTTTGTAAAATTTTGTAAAATTTTGAACAATTTTGGTAGAGTAATTTTTTATACGTGTAGGTTTTTCAAACTCTCGACAAATTTTAACTAATAAATAATGTATATATTTAGCTCTAAAATCGATGCCTAAATTTGGTTTTTTAAAGCTGAACTATAATATCTAAATTCTATTTTTATAAGTAGACAGGTAAAATCATAGTAAAATTAAAATTAAAAACAATTTGCAAACAAATTTAACTTGTTTGTCTGAGTCTGTCCTGCTCAATTCATTATCGATTTAAAATATGTACAATTAAAATTCAGTTCTGAATGTTTATGCATCAAATTTACTAGTACACAAGTGTGAAATGAGGTCATAATTAGGTTTATCATAGCTGGATTGAATTAAAATTGATCTTTTATAATTACTGATAATTTAAATATAAAAAAATTGTATAATGTAAAATGTAACTTACGGAATTGCCTCAAGTAAAATTTACATTTAGCTGTCAAAAGGCTGGATTCTATACCAATGACCATCTTCCCGGCCTTCGATGACAGGTCAACCGGAACTTGTCAGTTTATGAGGTGTCAACAAATGTGTCAATAATATTTTAATTTTAACTTAATTCAAACAATTAAAATTATAAAGTCGCGTGCGTTCGATTTCGATTTCGATCCGATCTGATCTTTCAAATGATTACCGCACCAAGCTAAATATTTTTAGGTATCAAAATCAAAAAACCAAAATCTGCTGTCATCAAAAAAAAATCTGAGAGAACCTTTTCTAAAAAATTAAACATTTTTAATTTAAGATACTTAAAACTAATTGAAATTGAAAATGTGATTTTGGACCCTAAATTGTCATATCGTCTCAACTATATCAATTACAATACAATACAATAATCAAAAAATGGATCAAAGATTTCGGACATTTAGGAGAAATTTGCCTTTCTTTAAAACAGAGTCGATAGCACTTTTTGAGAATTTAAGTGTTTCAGTTAAAGCAATTAGTTTAATAGTGATCCTGTCTTATCTACTTTCTTACTATGAGCCTGCTATCGATGCCCTATCAGTCACACCAGGTAAGATTAAAATTTGGTCACTTTAAATAAAAAAATTGGTACAGTATCTGTAATCTTATAAGATAGGTGTATTTCAATTCAAAATTAATGCATGCATGTTTTTTCTTTGTAGGTTATTTGGTTCCACCAACTTTTCATTTCTGGACCTTAGTGACAGAGCCTTTCTTAGAAATTCATTTTTGGGAAGTATGTGTTGATATCGTCACAGTCGGACTTTGTGGTAAGACACTTTAAATATCCATTATAACTATTATTATTACTGATATTTGGTTTGGTTGGCTGATTTGATTATTTCTGTCAATTTGTAGGCAAGCTGCTAGGTTTGTAAACTTTTTAATAAACTTTTTGCTTTTAAGCTTAGAATTACTCTAGACAGCTCTTGAAAACCAAATTTTGACTTCACTTTCTACATTATGATAGTCAAAATGTAATTTGTAAAAAAAATGAGGCCAAAATCTGGTGTTTCGTCTCGAGTTTCGCTGCTGAATTATATGAACTATAGACTAATTTATTGAAGTTGAATGATTATATGATTATACTCGGATCGGATTTATAATGATTTTTGATTATTTTTATTTTAGAAAAAATATGGGGATCAAGGGAAATGATCATATTTTTCGTCCTTGTCAATTTCTCAGTTGCTGTTTTAAGTGTGGCATATTATCTATTTCTTTACTCGGTGACCTTTGACCCATCACATTTGTTTGATATTAAAATTCATGGTTTAGCTGGTATGTTTAATTTTAAATAATATTTAATACAAAATGCAATATATTGTTTTATCTCTTAGAATTAGTTTAGAGTTAGCCAGTTACTACCTACCAAAAATTTACAAAAAATTCTAAATTTTAAATTTTAAGGATATATCGCTGCTGTGAGTGTGGCTGTTAGACAAATGATGCCAGACCACGTATTAATCAAGACCCCACTAGGAAAATGGACAAACAGAAATGTTCCATTAACTGTATTAAGTGTCTCAATAATAATGTGGGCTATTGGTAAGCATGTGAATGTGACAAGATCACTCTTGTGTGTCTACTTTGTTAAGATTATTGTGATATATTTCAATACTAATTTTTATTATTTATAGGTATCCTAGAAGGCACTTATTGTACAATGTTTGCATCAGGAATAGTGTCTGGGTGGATATATTTAAGGTTTTTCCAAAGACATTCAAATGGTTCACGGGGAGATCCAGGTGAGAATTAAAAATGAGAATTTAAAAAAAGCAGTCGTTATTTAAATTACCTTTTAATTGCCTTTCCAGGTGACACTTTTTGTTTTGCAAGGTAAATAATGTGTTTAATAATAATTATATAAAAGTTGAGTAATTTGACTTGATTTTATTTTAAAATTCTTTTAGCTTTTTTCCGAATGTTCTTCAACCTCCAATTGCTGTGTTAGCAAATTCTATCTTTCAATTTCTAGTTAAAATTCACGTTTGCCGAAAACATGTGAAAAGATTTACAAACGATGGTACAGTATTCTTTTTAGCTAAATAATATAATTATAATGTAATGTAGGTATGTAATTATAAACTCTAAACTAAACAGCATATATTTGTGTTTTATTAGGTCCAACATCAATTCATATATCTCTACCTGATGCCGATTCTGAACGAAGAAGGTAATTCATTCATAAAATAAAGATTTTCACTTTTATCCTTGTTGGTATTTGTAGTTATAACATACCTACGACATATTAATATTTTGTATGTATTTTTATTTAGACAAAAGGCCCTTCGACACTTAAATGAAAGACTTGAGAGAGATGGCTCAAAAGTACCTTTAATAAGACCTGAAAGTCCACCACAGGATAATTGGCCAAATGAGCATCAGTCTCCGCCAATATCACCCCCTCCAATTATTATGAGCTCGACTAGTACTTCATCTATTAATATCAGTCAAAATCAAAATAATCCATCAACTTCACCTTCTCACACTTCATTAAAAAATGTTATAATTCCGGAAATGACAATTGAAAACGAATAAATTGGAAAATCAACTAACATTATCTAATTTATTTAATATAATATAAAGTTTATTTTTAATTTAATCTCGACTCACTCAATTCTCAGTTTATTGAATACCTAATACCAGGGACTAACGACTCGACGACTTTGGACTATTCACCTTAATAATTAACTTCAAAAAATCCAATTTTGACCTTAATTTAGCAAATATGGTGTGTAAAATTGAGGCTAAAATCGTAAAATCTGGATATTTTATATCAACAGACCGTAGTTGTTTGCCGTTAGTCATAAATCAAGATTCAAATCTAACATGAATTCAAGGAAAAAAGCACTAACTTTTTTTGATTAAATAAGAGAATTGTTTTTTTTTAATTTCTTGATTTATTGATACTGACACAATTTTATATAAAATATATAACTATAAGTCATTTTATATAAAAAATAATTAACAATTTTAAAATTAATGCAGTGTATATTTTACCATGTTTAAATATATTTTAAAGGGAATTGTTAATTAATATTTCTCAAATCTTGACTATATTGTTATGAAATTTCAAAAATTAATCTTGATAATGTCACGTTTTTAACGATAAATAAACTAATTTCGTGATTGTGTAATAAATATTTTGCCTATAATCTTCTACTAATTTTATAAAAAATCTATCGAAATAGTAAAAAAATACTTAATAAATAGGGTAAAGTAATCGAAAATCATAAATCATCGGGCATGCTCTCGTACACCGCTCGCCTTGCGGATAAAATACAATCATTAACACTTGCTCCATCATAACTAGCTCCAATTATATTTAATGGCAATTTACTGACTGAAATAAATTTTTTCGCTGCTTCATTTCGTTCGAAATGTCCAATTGTATATTGTGGAATTGAGTCTCGTGCTATTGAAATATTGTAGTCATCAAATGTTCTGTCTAAATTCATTGATGTTTTTATATAGGATTTTGATCGTTTTAGTAAATCTGATTTCAAATCGAACTCATCCATATTTAAATGACCAGAATTTAACTCGCACATTAAAGTTATTATTGTATGACCACCTTGAGGAAAAGCGCCTGAAAAAGATAAAGAAATTGATTGTATTGAATTTATATTAATCATTTAACTGCTTCAAAACCATAAATTTTGACATTAAATCATCCATTTACTTGTAAAATTATAGAAAATATAATGTTCTTATTGTAAAGTGTCTAGAATTATAGATTAATCTCAATCTTACTCTTAGAGTAAAAAACTTACAAGTATCAAAAACAACACCTAGTAAACCAGGAACACCACAATTTTTGCCTTCTTTACTTGGGACTAGAAAACCAAAACCTAAAAAAATTAAATCAAAGAAAATAGTAAAAATATAGTAAAATAATAAAAACTTTAAATTAAGCTAATAAAGTATAAATATTTGATACCTTATCTTATTAACTTCTACCTATCTTTACTTTATACCTACTATATTCATTTAATTAATTCAAGATTGAAAAATCATTTTTGCATATATATTCACTTAAATCACTTGTATTGAAAAGTAGTAACTTGGTTTTGGTTTTTTAGACAAGAAAATACTAGGTAAGTACATATTAATATTAATTTTTATAAATTTTAAGCAGGATTTACCTTCTTCTGGTAATAAATCTTCAACATCTTTATAAAGTATATTGACTACTGCAACATTTGCGCCGTACGTTTGATTTAGTAATGAATATAGATTACGATTCTTTGAATCATCTTTAATTAAGTTTGCAAATTCCCAAGCCGGTAAAGCACTTATAATATGTTCCTAGATTAGAATAAAAATGACAAATAATAAATACCTATGCATAAATAACTATAATTGTAATAATATGCTTACACAGAATTGTCTACCACCTTTATATACTATTTCACATGCTTCATTCTTATTAGTACCAAGGAATTTTATTGACTCAACTTCTGTATCTTTTAATACTTGACCATTTCCACCTGCATTAATATTTTCTTCAAGTTTTTCAACTAATGTCTCTAGTCCGTTTTCTAGAGTATAAACTGCCCAATTATCTACGAGAGATGAATGAGCAATCCTCGAAAATCCCAATTCTTTCTCAAATGGTGTTAGAATATCATCAGTTTTATATCGAATTTTCTTGAGAATATATCCAAGTAAAACTGAGCCATATCTTTGTTCCAATTCAAATAATTCTTTGAAGATTAATTTAATACTAACATCCTTAGAATTACCAGCACAAATTCCTCGAACTAATGGGTCGATTATATAATCTGCTACTTCAGGACCAAATCTTCTCTCAATAAAGTTGAACATTGAGTCATCATAAAGTCTCTAGAAATAAAGTAAAAAATATAATAAGGACTGGAAGATTCGAATATATATGCATTTTAATTATATTCTAGAAATTAACTTACCTCACGAAATTTGAAAATATCTCTAAAAATTGAATTTATTAAGGGCTTGGAAAAGGGTTCATGAACTCTGAAAAGTGGTGACATATCAGTAGGTAGCTTAATTAACTTCTTATCCTTTAGTATAAATCGGTTTTTTGCAGCAGGATGACTTTTATCAACATACCAAACTGATTTATCAAGACCAATATCTTCAATTAAATCTAATGTATTTTTTCCTTGTAATCCAACAGGTCTATAAAAACGAAGAGTAGGTACAATTAGAATTTCACTTATTAAAGGCTTATTTTATTATATTAATTTCTTGAAAAAATAATGTACTTACTACTTACCCTATTAGCAAGTACTCAAGTACATAATATATTATATTTTACCTAATTGTTCTTGGTCCTGTTTCAAAGGTGAAATTATTTTCAGGTTTTCGAATTGATTTAATCCAACCCCCAACTCTGGATGATTTTTCAAAAATAATCGGTCTTACAGAGTTCCCAAATTTTTTCTATTAGAATTAAAAAAAGGTACATAGTACAGATATAAGCTTATTAATAAAGATTTTCATATTTACTCGTATCGTATTATTCAAAACCGTATCATCAAGTACCAAGTACTTACTATTTTTATTTTTATACTTTTAAGCGTACCTAATCATATAATTAACATTAATCATTATTATTATTAATCTTGACTTGACTTGAAATTGAAATGTTACCATCCTTCATCATTATCATTATTCGTAAAGTTTAGAATGTATAAAAAGTACAGTCTGAAAAATCTAATTTTGCTTAAGTTTTGCTAGTTTACAAAAATAGGTATCTGGTAAATTGAGAACAAAATTGGACATTTCATAATTGAAATTGATTGAACTGAACTAACTAAAACTAAACTCGAATCTAATCTTTAAAAATAAAAAATACATACCTAGTTAGAATTAAAATTTAACTTAGGACTTAGGTTAGGTTAGGTACCTTCAAATAATGTCCAGCAGCGAGTCCAGAAATTCCGCCACCTAAAATACCTATCGTTTTTTGACTACTTACTATTGCGCTGGTCGTTGACATTCTCAATTAACTTTTAAATAAACTTAAATTAAAAATCTAAAAAATCTTACTCTATTTATGTATATTTAATACATATACATAATATTATGTATTCTAAAAAAATAATTAAAAAAAATTGAGCAATTTCATTTTGCCGAGTTTTGAATTTGGTGTTCCAAATTTCAGCTGAAAACATTTTCAAGGGTATTATGAGAAACCAAAACCAAAACCAAAAACCAAAACCAAACCCAAACCAAAACCAAAACCAAAATACTTTGTTTTGTAATATCAAATCAAAAATCAAATTTTGATTATCAAATTTTGATAATCAAAATCAAGCAAAAAGTATCAGTCGCAGGGCAGGTCGCAGTTGCAGTGTCAACTTCAATGGGTCGGTCAACGTCAACTGTCAAAGTCAAACAGCAAAAATGCCAAAGCTAAAAGTTGATTTTATTAATCTTTAAAATTTCATCAACTTTATTTTTTAATAATAGTCATGTAACCTACCATTACACATTACACATCTACATACATTATATACATGTTTATTCAAGTGCCTAATTCTACTCTCTGAAGTCTGATCTGAAGTCTAAAGTCTCTGCGCTGCTGACTGAATATGCAACTGTTAAAACTTCAATTTTCTGGTTGAATTTTGTAAAAATGAAGCCAAATCGGGTTTATTAGGCTGAAACTTAAATGTAAATAAATGTAATACATTATTTAAAAATAACAAATCAAGGTTTATTCGGAGGAAATGATGGTGGTTGTGGTGCCATTTGACCAAAAAAAGACACT
>JAQIXA010004120.1:0-12122 GCA_034699045.1 Nanhermannia cf. coronata Gr-Ori-00579 | reverse complement strand
AGTTGGCCCATATTCCGAGGTCAAATGTCAATAATTTGGTTAAATGGATGTCAAATTCAGAATATCTGTCATCGATAAACCCTAAAACCACATTAATATCAAGTTATAGCATTTTTGGGGTTTAAAGGTCAATTTTCGGGTTCAAAGGTCAACTCTCGGGTCAAACGGATATCAAATTCGGAATCTCCGTCATCGATTACCCCTATAGCCAATTAAACCTCACATTAATTAAGTACCTAATTTATAATTGAGGTTAAAAAGTAAACAAAAACCTAATCGACATAAATTACCTCAGAAAAAAAATTGAAAAATTTCAACTTTGCTAAGTGACGTCGATTAGCTCTAAAATATGTATTTTAGCTAGGTAAATTATGTCAAAACTTGGGCTTGCACACCGAGGTAATTTACCTCGAGGTCTAAAATGACCAAATTTATTTTTCAAATTTTGAATCCTTATATTTACGAAATGAGATTCTAATTTGTCTATTGAGACAAGATATTTATACTCATTATACTCGTATAATTTGAGACTTTAATATGCATTTTTCTTAGGTTTTTTAAAAGTCCAAAGATAATTGACACCGAATTTGATGCTGTCATCAAAGCCTTTTAAAGAGGTAATTTTAACTTAAATGTTATGAAAAAAAGTTAATGGGTCAAAGTTTGTGTTCCAAACAAGGTGGTTTTCCATCATTGAGCATCCATTTGGTTCCTGGATAAAAGTCTTCAAAATAAGCTACTAGTTACTAGTCAAAATATGGTCATTTTAGAATATTGTTGACATGTTTCGTCACTTTTGGACCACTTCTGGACCAAACTTTAGAAAGTCCTTGGATGGGAGAGCCTTCTTGATTATTGTTAATACAATAAAAAAAACAGAATGAAATTCGGTTCATTTCTCGAGATATTAGAAGTGACACAAGTCAAATTAAATTATCAAAATTTTTGAGAAATTAACAAAATTTTTGATAAATTTTTGAAATTTTTGAATAGTTCATTCACTGACCGTTTAAAACTAGATTTCTTGAATAATTATTGATTTCAAAAAAAACATCGAAATTTCCAAAAAATTTCCAAATTTTGAAAATTTTTGAAAATTTTATAATTTTTGATTCAAAATATTTTTAAAAATGATTTTTGGAAAATTTTTATGAATTTTTTGTAATTTTATTGAATTTTTAATTATTTCCCTATGCTTTATATACGATACCTGCAGGTGACCTGAACCAGGTGACCTGGTATCTGTTTAACAGGACTAGGTACTCGAAAAATAATAAGAGCATTTTTACTTATTTTTTAGAAAGCAGACCTGGATCAAGAGATAAAACGAATTTGCTTCAAGATATAAATGAGATTATAAGTAACTTTTCAGAAGGTGAAGAAGATGAAATTCCAGTTCAAGTGAATGTACTTGAAATATCCAACAATCATACAAATCCTGGAATTTATAATCAAGATCCAGATTTTCAAAAAATGGATCCAAATGTAAAAACTATTCAAGAATTAATTTTGGAATTATTATTGGAATTTGATGAAAGTTCAATCAAACATTCGGATTCAGATTCATTCGCTGAAGTTGATACTTGTGAAAAAGAAGCTACTGATGTCATTTTCGATGGGAAAACTAACTACACCGAAAATTATTCAGATGAAGATTTTGAATCTCTAAAATTGGATTTGTCATCAGCAGAATCTTCAGAAGAATCTTCGGATAATGAGAATGAGGGTGAAGAAGAACAAGTTGAAAATAAACAATCAATACTTGAGATGTTAAAAGAATCATTAGGCGATTGTGAATCATCAGAATGTTTGGAAACTTGGGATAAAATTATGAGTCGAGAAGGTCGGCCCAAAATTATTCCCGAATTAAGTACTTTAAATGACCAGAATGAAATTAAAGATAGCCAAAGTATTGTCAAAATGTTTGAAAGTGATGTGAATCAAAAAGCCTCAAAAACCGAGCTAAATATGACCAAATGTAATTCTGAGGACATTCTGGATTTGAATAAAGAGTTAGCAACTGCATTCAATCCATTTCAGCTTAAGCTTGTCAATTATCAGAGTGAATCTGATGCTAGTTCAAAAAAATCTCCACCAAAAACTCCATTAAAATCAAAAAATCAAAAAATCACAATGGAAAAAGAAAGCTTATTCAAGTTTAGAGAATCTGAAATAAAATTGATTGAAGATCAAAATGATATGAAGATGACGGATTTCACTCAAGAGCAGATAACTAAGCCCATAGTTCTTCAAAATCAGATCAAAATTCACTGGTCAAATTGTGATGAAGATGCTGATGCAACTATTGATGAGCCAAAAATTGAACTTGATCAAGGATCTGAAAATATTTCAAAACCATCAGCAGTTTTAGATCTTGAACTTGAACCAATTCTATCAAATGCAAATTCAACTTCTGGTCTATTCAATGCAGCCATTGCCATTTCAAACATCCCATCTGATTTTCAAGATGATGGTTCAAATATCATAGGCAAAGGGTCAAAGATCCTTCGAACAAAACCATCAATCCCAAAAGTGATCAAACCCATCTCTAAAATGCTTCAAAATCAATTGAAATATGAGAAAAAATCAAGGGCTCATAGTAAATCTACAAAATCCCATACTCATACACACACTAAATCAATATATTCAATTGGATTTCATTCAACTGGATCATTACCAGTTAAAAAACCATCAGGTTCTCAAAATAACCATCGGATTCTTCCTCTACCTCGTCCACAACCACCACCATCATCAAATATTCCTAAATATACTTCTTCGAGCATGATTAAAAATTCATTCAAGACTACTTCTAAAGATAGGAAAAGTAAAAGTCATATCCCGGATCATCTCAAATTTGGGATTTTTCAAACACCATCGACATTAGCAACAGCAACGAATTCAAAAGACTTCGTTAAAAAACGAGATAAATAAATATTAATTTTGTCAAAAAAATTATATTCAAAGTCATAAGTCGTAACCATCCGTAAATGCCATTTTGTTAGAATGAATAAAATGTAAATTCATAGAAACCAAAGTATACTCGTACTTGCGATTAATTTTTTTAGGTCTATAAATTATTTATTAGAAGTCAGTTAGCTTTTAGCTTTTGACTACAAAATCTGTAGTTAAAAATTAAAAATGTCTGGAAAAGTTGCCAATAAAAGACTAGAGGATGCTGGTCCAATTATCCAGCATCAGTTCTATGATCCAGAGGTTATCTTTAAAATTCTTCAAATTTTATATACAAGCATAAACTACTTGTATTTGTAGATACTCAAATTAAATTACTATTTTAGGTTGTTGCAAGAGTTCAAAAAAGGGTCGAAGCTGAGCAAGAAGCAAGAGCTTTGTGGAAGGACCGATGGGGTAGAAAAATTTCAAAAATTAAAAAAAACCATTAAGTAAAGAAGGTTAATATTTGATAATTTGGCATTTTAATAGGTAAAGGAACCGAATGGGAATGCATTTATGAGTAAGAAAAGATAATTATTACAACTTCAGCTCTAGAAAACCAGAATATGGGCTCAATTTTTAATTCTCTTTGAAGAATTGAGGGAAAAACTGGGTTTTTCAGAGCTTAAAGATAAGAATTTATGTAATTTAATTATACATTTTATTTCAAGTGACTGGATCAATAGTGGAATCAGGCAAATTACAATTTAAAAAAAAGTTAATCATTCATAGTTTTATAATTAAGTTTTGAAAAATCAGCCGTGCTATGCGTAAACCGAGTTATCGTTCATTCGAATGGCTCAAATACCACTACAAGGGGGAATGTGACCGTGACCAATATGTCATCTGTCAATGTCCTGAAGATGGTGAAGTCGAGACGAGGAAAAAGATCACACTCAATCCACCCACTAAATATTGCTGTAAACCAGGTAGAGTAAACCTCAAAGTATCTAATTTCTTTAAATTCAGTTCTGAAACTGAAACTGAAATACCAAACAAATTCCTGCATTTTGACAAATATAATTGGTTCAAAATATTGGTTTTTCAGAGCTGAATTAGTGATTCGACAATATTTCTGAATAATTTCAAGTTACAATTGAAACCCTATTTGTCTTACTTTTTTAATATCCTTTAGATCCATGGCCAAAAACAACATCTCGAGAAGTTTAATAATTTTTATTATTCTTTATTTGACAATTAGCTAATGTATTTTTTAAAATTAGATTGGCTGGTTAAGTGGACTTCCTTCTTGTCAATTAGAGACATTTAAAAGCAGTAAGTTTCTAATTAAAATCTTTAATAAATACTAAATTACAAAAGTACCATAACCTTATACTCGTAGGTAATAGGTACTTACTAACTACTATATATATAAGGTTCCAAAAACTTAACTTCATAATTTTTATGAAATAGGTCGATACCTTCAACGGGAACCCTTGGCCTTCAAAGTCACTTCCTGGATTAATCAACAAAGACGAGTTTAAACTTAAAATCCTTAATATATCATAAAAATTAATGATTAAAACTAACCTGTGTAATTTAAATTAAACGTGAATATACTTTTAATTTTTGATAAGATCTAAGAATCGGAAACACTTATTTTAGATTCGGCTATGTAAATCCAGAAATTAGATTCAATTACGCATATTATTATATTTATTTTTAAAATCATGCCACAATCAGGGTTTTCAGAGTTGAATTCTGATTCTTTCTGAATTAAATGAATATATAAGACACTTATAAATTATTGCAAATTGCAAAGGCCAAAATAACAAAATTGTCAATCATTTCATTACACTTATTCTATAGATTTATAGTCTATTTAGCCTCGGGTTTTAGTCCAGTCTAATAAGTACTAATCCATCTCTGAGGGACCACATTTTGACAAGTTTCACATCTGTATAAATATTTCAAAATTCAGGTCAAAAACTGGTTTTCAAAGCTAAAGTTATAAAAACGAATATTACTCTTTTGCCCCAAAAAAGCTTCAAAATTCCCTATTGAAATTGTGTGTGTATAAAATAAGCGGGGAATCGAAATCTAAAAAAAAATCTTTTGCTTTTTTTGTCGAATTTTTAATTTTTTTCTCATAATTTTTGATCGACACGAACGAATTACGAATGTCATCAATTTTTGGTTTTTTATAATTTTAATTTTTTTTAATTTGGACAATTTGGTCATACAATTAGATTTAGGGTTCATAATGTCAAATTTGGAGTCATTGTCTGACGCTCAAATCAGGTCACAATTGTTGGAGCGTGGCTACGATGTCCCAGTCAGTTTAAACCGTGATTTTCTGTTAAAAAAGTTAAAAAGTTTAGAAGGTGGTGGTGGTGGTAAGAAAAAATCGACATCGTCACCTGCATCAAGACGTCGAACAATTGCAGCGACTGCTGGAGGTGGTGGTGGTGGAGCCAGCGTTAATATAAACAATAGTACCAACACCAACAGACCACGTCGTCTAGGATCCCTTAATAATTCATATGCAGGTGCAACCAATGGACTTGCCGAAGATGATGATGAGGAGGATGAGGAGCCTTTTCAAGCACCACCCAAATCGTGGACACCATCATTGACATTGAGCAGTGGAGGCAGTACGGCTTCCAGTGGTGGTGGTGGTGGTCGATCTTCTCAGAATCAAAATAAAAGTAATTACAATAATTATACAAATCATAGTAGCAGTAGCACCTCACCAGGACCAGGACCAGGTGGTAATTCGAATGGAATTGGTGGAGGGAAGCGGTATGAATCTTATCTTAATTATTTTCGAAATGGAGCTGATGATGATCAAACGATCGCGAGGGGGGTGACACCAACCAGCTCGATACCATCCTCGAGCCTCACGAGAAGAACCAGTCCAATCACAAGTGTTTCAAAGACTTCGATGAGTAATTATAATAATACAACTGCTACAAATCTACATGCTGCTGCTGAGAATTCATCATCTTATGTGTCAAAAATTATACTGATTGTGTTTATTGCATTTTTTGTCATACTTGGAGCCTGTTATTACTACAAGATTACGGCACCGAAACTATTAGCATCAGAGTCGTCATCATCACCAGCTAAACCAACAGCACAGCCAGTAAAACAAATAACAACAAGTATCCCTATTTGTGGAACTGAGAAAGTGGACAACTTTGTAAGTTTTGTTTATCATATATATTACAATTTAATTGCTTTAAATACTACATTTTTATCATTTTATTCAGGCTTGTATCGAAAAAAATGTACTTAAAGATTCTCGAAAATTGTTCACGCTTTTAAAGGATGAGTTGATTTTGAGATCAAATTGGAAGGGATGTCAAGACACTGAAAGTAAACTCTCTGTTCATGATTCGAAAAAGGTCTTAATGAATCTGATTTCTGTAAGTATCTGTCTACTCATTAATTAATTTTTATCAATTTATTATTGACTCTTAAAACTCTTAAAACTAAAATAATATTTTTTTAAATTATACTTTTAGGCAAAAATGGATATTGATGTTGCATTTAGAGGACTACTTGTACTAATTGCCGAAAATCCAAGCTGGGGCTTGACAATTGAAGATGAGAATGAAAGTTCAACAATTGGTAAAAGCACAAAAGAGATTCTACAGTTGAATAATTTGACATCGAAAATCACACTTTCACCTGAAGGTCCACCTTATTTCTTTTGTGTAATTTTCTCTGCCCTATATACCTTTCTCAATTACATCATTTTACTATTCCTCTGTAAGTGCCATATTCTAATTTTATAAAGTTGTAAATCATTATTTTTGAATTACCTATTTTAATATTTTTAAATTGTCTTTTATTTAGGTATTGGAACAATGGGACTTTTATATAAATCTTATGTGTATTTTAAAAATGAAAGAACAAAATATGAAACTGAATTGTTTCGTATAGTCGATCAAGTTCTTGGAATTCTTCAGAGACAATATGACATGAGCAAGTAAGTACTTACCTATTTTGACATTCTAATAAATTATTGATTAGGTATCTAACTTTGTCTTGTAATATTATAATAAATACCTACTTAATATAATATATAAAAATGTTAACTTTTTTAGGACTGAAGGTGGTGACTCGTTTATAGCTATCACTCATTTGAAAGATCAACTCTTTTCACCAATGGAGCGACCAAAAAAGAATAAACTTTGGAGTGAAGTCGTCAGTTACATATCAAATAATGAGTCTCGGATAAGAGAAGAAATTCAACATATTTCTGGTGAGTAGTAAAATCACTTTATTTTAAAATACATTGTAATGGATCAGTGATACTGTTCTACCTTTCTATATTATAAATAAGTAAATGGATGTTTAAAAGCTAGGAATATATTTTTATTTTTAGGTGAAGAATTTCGTGTTTGGCGTTGGATCCCAAGTCGACTCTCAACTTCATACTCGACACCGATTGCATCTGGTGATACTTCAATTGCTACCGGCCAATCGACTTCAATGGGTTATAATGGAGGTGAAGAAAATTGGCAAGGACAGGCTTTCACTGTGGACGGAACCGCAAATGCATTACGTAAGTTATATCTTTAAAACAAATTTCAAGTTCGTGTTCGTGTTCGACTAAAGTACCTATTTTTTCTTACCTTACCATGATCTTAATTTGATTTATTTGATATTTGGTAAAATAGAGATCAAAAGGTTTTTATGAGATCATACTAACTAAACATGTTCAATTTTATAAATCTTTAGGGATTTGTAAAATGACAAAGTCTCACATTTTTAACATAAGCATAAAACATAATATAATAATATTAATAATATTTGTATTCCTCTTTTTTTAGCTAAAATTCCTACAACTTGTTTAAAAGTTCGACAGATGATAAACGTTAATTTGTAAGTTCAATATAGTTATCTAGGTATCATTATCATATTAGTATAGTAAATTAATAAATATCAAAATATTATACCAACTTTTATGTTGCAGGGCCTTGACTGATGATGTAAAGTCCAAAATTGAGCAAGTAATTCTTAAAAAATGCCACGAGGCTTCAATACTTCATATTGGATTTGATAATACTTCTGGGGAAGGGCTTGTTTATATTCGTTGTGCTACAAAGGATGATGCGAGGAAGGCTTATTTGGGAATTCATGGTTGGTGGTACGAAGGTAAGGAAATTATTAGATAATGGTTAAAGTATGCAATGGATAATCAATTAATCTATTTATCTTTATCATCACTGAAGAACCAGAATTACTTATGATTCAATTTTACTTTATTTTATTTTTAAAATTGAAGTCGGAACCTGATTTTTCAGCTTGAATTAAATTAATAGTCATAATTATAATTCTACTAATACATTGTATTCCATATTAGATTGATTTATGTTAAACGTTTTTTAAAATATCTCTAATTTTTTTTTTACTAATTTTGTAGGAAGTCTCCTATCTGTGAAGTTTCTTAAAGGTAATGAAACTTGATTTTCAAGGAATGCTTTATTATTAATTATTAATTATGCTTATCATAATCTGTAATACATTTTTTGCTTAATATGGTAATAAAACTAAAATAAAAATAAATTGTTGTGTTTTTGCAGAGGAAAGATATTTTACGAGATTTCCCGAATCACAACGTCAAAATAAGCGGAAAACTTTAGGACTTTACCCGAGCCTTTCAGGTTTCTCCAACTAATTCACTACAACTACAATAAGAATACAATCTATTATTAAAATAATAACATTTACAAATATCTTTCGCTCTGCTCTGCTCTACACTGCTACTGCTAACTACCATAACCATATACTAGAGTATTAGGTAAAATTAGTGGACTTTTTAATTTAATTAGCTGAATCTGTAAGTTTTACTTTCTTGAATTTTAACATCTCTTAATAATCTACGAAATTACACTACAAATAATACTAGACTAATTAGATGGGAGGATGGATATTCTTTCTAATAATGTATAGTATGTAATAAGTAATTTTAAAATGAAAGTAATTATGATAATAAGCTTTAGTTTAGATCGAAATTGTGTAAAAAGAACTGTCTTTAATTAACTGAAAAAGTAATTTAAGTTCTTTATTTTTTAAGTATAATAATAACTTACTTTGTATTTAATATATAATTTAACATTGTAACAACAATTACAATTATTAAATATATTTATAATTGTAACACTCTCACCATACATACTTATTATGTATTGTAAAGTAAATAATATTAAGGTATTTCCATTAATTTGATTTTTATTTGCCCTACTTGATTAATGTAAGAGTATTTAAAGTGTAATGTATAATTATTTCTTTATTTTTAAGTTCTTTTTAAATTACCTTAAATGTATTTAATTTAATTTAACATAATACACATAACTAATGCCTAATGAAAATATTACTTACCTACCTACCTTGTTTATATAAACTACAACTTTACATTTACAACACAACTTATATAATTACATTAACTGAATAAAATTTTAATTTAATACACATAAATATAAGAATATTATGTAGGTAGGTAGCAGTGGCGAAGCCAGCCTCTAAAATTGGGTTGTGCAAGTATCAAAATTTTTGTGCAATCTATAAGTGTAAAACTATTAACATAGTGTTATATGTATACATAAACTAACTTAAAATTGATTCAAAATAGGAATGGGTTACATATTTTTATGCGCGCAATAGTAACATGTACTAAAATAAAGCTCAAGATATTAAAATCTTACTTCTAATGGTTCGAGTTAGGACAACATCCTGCTTACAAATAACGCTCTATGCTAAATATCTACCCAGTAAATTAAAGTAAAGTAAATTATATTACGATATAAGGTATGTTAAATACCTTATACGTAAATTTTATTGGTAAATAGTATGTACAGTTTTTTGAAAAAAAAATTCAAATTTTGAAAAAAAATGCCCAAATTTTGAACAAAAAAAACTGTCAGAACTTAGCAGAAGGGGAATCCATCCAACTTACTCAATAACCAGTTAGCTTGAAAAATATCAACTAATGTCCAAACAATTTTACAATTCGATGAGCCCAAAGATCTTTATAGTATGAAAGGTCAAAATATGTAAAAGCCTATGTCAATTTCAAAATTGGGTTCTTGAAATATATCGGTTTAAAACAAACAGGTTTTAAACTGGGGTAAAATCCTTAAGAATTATACACATTTTGACCCTTTTAAGGGTCTTGACCCCTTTATAATAACAATTCTCTAGGCTCATAGAATTATCTAGACCGCAATCAGTATTTTTCAAGCTATTAGTAAAAACAATTTATCTCAATTATAATGGTTAGAAACTTTTTAATTTTTTTTTTGAAAATTTTTGAAAAAAACATCAAAATTAGTCAAAATTAGTGGGTAGGATTAAATATTAAATATCCATTAGGCAATTACTGTTAAAAAATATTGAAATCAAGTAAAAATTTGAGAATTTTCAAAGTCCATTATATCTAGTGCAATTTTAGCTAAAATTTTAGGTTGTGCAGCTGCACAACCTGCACAATGGCTGGCTTCGCCACTGGTAGGTAGGTGGTAGGTAGGTAAGTGGTAGGTAGGTGTTAAAACTTGAATTAATTTTATTTATTAAAAAATATATATGGAAAATAAGTTACAATAATTTTAGGTTAGAAGTTTAGTTTAACTTTACTAAAGAAAATACATTACAAGTAGGTAGGTAGTAGTTGTTTACAGTGTACAATAAAAAGTACTAAACTTGTTTGTAAGGGAATATTTAGAAAATTAGTATAAAAAAATGCTTAAAATATTTAGGAAGTAATTATTCTGTCCATCGATGAGTGCAATGCTGATTGGTACAAACGTAATAAAGTCTCATCTCATCTTCAGCTCTTCTCGTTTGTGCCTAGGATATTAGGATAAAGATATTTAAGAATTTATTATTTTTTTAATATTTTGGGCATTTCCAATTTCCAATAGGCAATTTAAATGTGGAAGTGTAAGGTAAGATCTTTTTTCTATTTCTATTCTATTGATTTTCCTCATTCAAGTCAAATGATCATCGGCAATTTCTATTAGCCACATAGGTATACGGTAAAATTAAATCAGAACCAGGACAGAAGAAACAGATAAGATATAGAAGGCAAAATAAACACGAAATTTCGTGTTTATATTTATATATTTATAAAGTAAAGATTATTCTGAAGCAGAAATACTGTAATATCGGTTCTCATTCTCAATTCTCACGTCAAGTCAGTTACTAATGAATGATTTAAGATAGTTTTTGTTTTAAGTATTTGTTAAATCATTATTACCTGAAAAAATACTGCTTCTTTACTCTGACATTTAGGACATGGATGATCTGTAAAAGTTAATGAAATAATTGAAGATTCATTTTATGCATTATTCTGTAGGTCTAGGAATGTTTATGTTTATATTTTACCCTCAGTCCGAGGAAGTGTTGGATCTGAGATAACATCGCTCACAATATGTGTCAATTCACTAAAATGAAATAGAAAATTGAATAATATGATATGAGGTACAACTTATACAGGTTTAGGCATAGGTCAGTTGATTAGTTAATTTTCTTTAGATTAGATTTAGATATTTATGCTTATGCTAATAAAAAATGGCTTGACTTTAGAGTTAAATTAGATAGCTTATAAATTATAGGTATACTTACTCAATTTCATGGGTAATTTTATTCACATAAATGCAATTATTATCAGCAAGTTGTTTGTAATCACAATTCCGACACTATAAAAAACACAAATTAAAAGTCTAACCAACCTAATTAAAAAGTAAATAGTAATTTAACAGCATAGCATGAACTTTAACTTACTGCATAAAGTAGACTTCTATTTTCCTTGTCCTCACGAGGGTACAACATGTTATTGCTAAATATACAAATGATATATGACACATAATCATAATTTGTAGGTGACTTTTATTATAATTGTAATTAAAACTAAAACTATTGTTGAAATTGAAAAGTTTTTGTAAATTACCATTCTGGACAAAATTTAATCCCAACAAATCCTGGACCATCAGATCTGACTTTTTCAACCTCTACTCCACCACTTCGGCTCATTTTATCCAAAATTACAAGGTTTAATTAAATATTATGTAAATTAAAAATTAAAAAGACCCTTTTATTTAATTTTAATTTTTTGATTTTTGTTTTTGTTTGTTGGAGTTGGATTCATACCTGGCGTGGCAAATTTTTTAAAAAAATTACGAGGGAATTTCAGGGAACCTGAATTCGATTTATTTTGGAAA
>JAQIXA010004119.1:0-12133 GCA_034699045.1 Nanhermannia cf. coronata Gr-Ori-00579 | reverse complement strand
CAAATGTGTAAAGTGTATTTAATAGGGAAAAGAAACTTGTTTTTAGTTCTAATAAATATAAAACTAAAAACCAATACTACAATTACTTATTAGAATTGACATATACAAGATTCAAGATGTAGAAAATGGTACTCGTATTAACCATCATGAAATTTCAAAAATTTAGGAAATTTCATATAGTTTCCTATATCATTTTTAGAACACCAGTTTAGGCACCAGGCAGTATTAGGGTATTCCAGTATCAACCTAATCGTACTAGTAGATACCTATCTATTACATTTTTCGATTGAAATAGCTGAATTTTCTAATCGGATTTTGAACTCAATCTAACCGAATATCTAATGAAATTAAAGATACACTACTAGACTCTAGAAAAATTACTAAAAGATCTATTCGGCTTTCAGACCTGTACTCTGTACATGTTAAACCGCATATAAAGGCCAGAAAACCGATTTGTAACTCGATATTCTTTAGATTAGAAATAAGTATCTTGGAGAATTTTTCTAATTAGCTGACAAATTAGACATTATTATCTCAAAAGCCCTCGAAAAAATTTGCCCCCTGTCTTAATAGGTATTGAATTCTTTTCGAAATTTTGACAAGAATCTCAGAAAATTTCTTTTTTTTTCTCATTTTGTTAAACTAGAATTTCATTGAGCTACATTTTTGTGATTTTCAACTCAATTAAAAACTAAAAAAGTTGAAGCCCATTTTTCTAACCATAAGTATTAAGTATATGGATACGGATACGGATACGAACAAATATTACAGGCATAGTAGCCCGTATTTCTTGACTTTCTTGACTTTGTATTGTTTTTTTTTGGCAGAGAAAAAATGTATTCTGTAGAATGAATGAGAGTGGTCATTGCTCACCTTTTTATTTTATGCAAATATTGTGAAGAAAGGGTGAATTTATTAAAACTAGTAAATAATATATTTACAGTAGTATTTGTAATATGTAGCACTTATCCTTAGTAGTTGGATTTCTCTGGCTGACATTTGGATTTTTTAAATATCAGAGATCAGTTCTGTGAACTTGAATCAATTTCGAAAGCTTCTAAAGAGTTCAATAGCTCAATATATTTTCTATTACGATACGACTACAATCTAATGCCTTTTTCTTAGCTAATTGAAACCCATTAGGTAGCTACTGAGCTACCTATCTATATTATAATAAGTTTTAATATTTTTTTTATTAAAATAAAAAGAGCATAACAAGTGGTATAGTTGCATTTATGGTATAAAAATAATTACAATAAAAATATAGAGATACTTTGGTACTTATCCAAGTAGGTAATAGGAATAACAAATTGTACTAGATACACATTAACATAATTAATTAAAATAAGATAATTAAACTTGAATAATATTGCAACATATTAAGGATCTTAAAGTTGTATATCCAAGTTAGGGTTATTGCAAATGTATTCTGCACAAGTTTTTTTACGAATTGATTTGAAAATATCGTCTAGCTCGTACATTGAGGTGACATAGTCAGGAACTCTGAAAAAATGGACCAAAATTAAAATAATTAAATTAGTATTTTCTTAAAGATATAAGAGGTATCAGAGATATAGATTAGCAAGCAAAAATTTCTAAAGGAACTTTTATATAAATTTTGGCTAAAATTTTTGAATATTATTTGTAAAGAAAGATCTAAGGCAAATATTGTAACTTACACTGAAGCAAGTCCCCACAAAAATTTTTCAAATTTGGTTCCATTTGATTTCGAGCCTTTGATTGCTAGCTCACAGAGAGCCTTTTTCTGGCAAGTTGGAGAGTCTTGATCATGCATTGCATAATTAGTAATTAGACCCATTACAGGTGAGTCTAGACTTAGGTCATAACTTTTGGTTTCAGTTTCAGGATTCTGAGGTTGAGTACTTAAGGCTACAATTTCCTTTTTGATTTCTTCTTTTAACAATTTATTATTCAGAGCAATTCCAGCAGTTGCAACCGAGCTTGATGTTAATGTTCCATTCAATTTCCTCCTTCGAATTTTCTTGACGATTTTCGAATTGGCGAGATTTACATTACTATACCCTTGATTTGAGGTTGTATGGTCAATTGGTAATTGCATTGGGTCAAAACCTAGGTCTTTAGCTATATTTGAAGTTACACTTGGTCTTGGACTTTGAGTTGGTAGAGAAAGTGTTGATGATTGCATTAGTATCTGACCTCCATTATGGTCATGATGGCTCATGTCAAGTGTCCCAAAATCATTAAAATTATATTTAGGTTCTGAGAAAAATAAATTCTCGACATGTCTAGCTCTTTTTCCTGATGTTCTTCTCCTCTTTCTTTGATTTTTCTGAACATTTTCTGAATTTGAAAAAGTTGGAAAAGTTGGTGGGATTATGTTTGGTGATGGTGGAAATTCTCGTAGGCCAAGTGACCCGTATTCAAGTGGAATTTGGTCAAAACTGGGATGATCAAATGAGAAACTGGTAGTAGGAACGGATCTTTTTGAACGATAATTGCTATTCGAGTGAGAATAAAAAGAGATCATAAATCAAAAAAGTGTATACGAATTAAGTCAAATATTCATAATTTTGAAATTTGAATATGAATAAAAGTAGCTGATACATGCAAAAAGGCAATAAGTAAGTACAAATTCTTTCACATACATAACATAGTAGGTAAGTATGATCAAATTTTAAGTAATAGATATGTTAACTATTCATTAAATACGGTAGGTAGTAGAGAAAACTTGATTTAATTTGAAAACCAAGACCAACCCTTTGAATTTAGACAAGATATTTAGAATTTAATTTGCATTACAATAGGTTATAAAAGATAATTTACTCTAAAAAGCTCAAACTAACCAAGTTATAGCATATTAATAGTGATTAGTTGGATCACTGTCACTTTATCAAGTCTAAAAACTCGAAAAATTAAAAAACTGAATGACCAAAGTTTCAAAAATTAAAAAAAAAAAGAGTAAAGAACATTATAAAATAGGCTTAATTTTGGTCCTAGAGCTAGTGGAAAAAGGTCTCATTTCATAGAGTAAAAAGTTGACGCTCGGGAGGGACTATATATTGTTTTTCAAAAAATTTGATGCAAAAATTAGGATATTTGAGGTCAAAGGTCGCATATTTTGAAGAAAATTGACATAAAAATAATGATTTAAGATTAAACTCACCCCTATTTCAACTCTTTTTCACCCCAGATTATTTTTACCCCAATTTTTTTTATTTTCACCCCAAAAATGATCAAATTCACCCCTATTAAACTAAATCAAACCTTGACTTTAATATACTAAAAAAAGCACAATTTTCTTATCTATATGTCTATTATATTGAAATTTAGAGATAAGGTCATGACAAAACTATACAATAGTTAAGAAAACTCACATCTAGAGTCAGTCTGAATGGCAATTTACAACAAATTTACCCTATTTTTGTGAAATTCTTTAAAATGAGTTCAGAAATGCTGAGTAATTTGATCATTTTTGGGGTGAAAATAAAAAAAAAATTGGGGTGAAAAAGAGTCGAAAAGGAGGTTACTTTAAATCGAAGCCAAAAATAATTAACGTACTAATATGGAACGCATCAGCATCTTTGTTAATAAATTTTTCAAAATTTCGTTCTTTAAAATATAGGTTGGATTCAAAATACAGAAAAAACTGATTTTTTTTTTGATTTTGCTAGTGTATTTTTTTATTAAAATACTCATTTTAGGAAATGTTTATGAAATTTTTTGTAACCACCATATCTCAAGGAGCATTTTTATGTATTTATTTAGCCTTCTAATTTTTTTAGAATCTACTCGTACAATCAAAAATGATTTTTTCAACAAAGAATCTCTTCGGGTTTCAGGCCTTTATCATGTTAAACCTCATATAAAGGCCAGAAAGTTCATTATAACCTGAAGATATCCTTTGACCTTAAAAATCTCAATATTTGCATCAATTTTTTTTGAAAAACACACTTCCAAATTTTTTAGCTCTTTCGAACGTTAAGGGTCATTTGATTGCTTATCTGCTTATCTGCTTTTTTTCCTATATTCCTAAAATTTTAAAAATTTCGGATTTTTTAAAACTTGATCAAGTGATAGCGATCGAAATGACTGAATAATAATGAAGCGTTTTTATTATTTGTAAGCACTTACATATTGTTGTTAACACCGTAGTTATTATTATTATTAATGAGATTGTTATTATTGTTAGTATATTGTTCGTTATCGTTATTTGGAACAACGATTCGATTAGGGAATAGTGCAGAGACCCCAGTGAAGAACAATGCTGATGGAATTAAAAGCTTTAGAGCTTTTCCAAGAGCTGGTCCATAAATTGATTTCGACGATGTTATCGGTGATGATGGTACTGGAAGTGGTAGTGGTGGTGGTAAAATGCTCAAGTGTTCAGTATAATGGCTAAAAAATCATTGTTATAAAGTGATTAAAAATACCTCGGATATGATACATTTCAGGAGAAAAGGCTCTAAAAATTAGCAATTTAAATTACCCTCAATTTTATGAGGGTAATCTCAAATTTTTTTGGGAAATTAGATCTTAAAATCTTAAATAATCTCGAGAAATCTTTGAAAAGTACTGCATAATGTATTTATGAGGTCTATAAAACCATGATTAGAGTGATTAGCAGACTTTTACAGAATACTTATAAGAGTAGTGTAGTAAGGTTAGGGTATTATAAGTTAAAAAACTCATGTTTAGAATCTCATAAGTTCAAGATATTATAAATATATCTGTAAGTAGTGGTAGTAGGTAGATACTTTTGTAAAATTGAGAAAATTTTGAGAAATTTTGAGACAGGTTTAAAATCTAACAATATGTATCCTATTCAATGCTTAGAATTAGTGATTGTTAATAGGTAGTAATCGAAAGCAATTAATTTCCAATAAATTAGGCTTCATTTCTTATCCTATGGTTAGAATAATGATATAGGTATTAGTATTAGTAGGTTTAACCCATCCAAGTAGCAAAAAAAACTGCAATTGTTTGTAATTGGGGAGGTTCAATTAAACTTTCTTTCTTTCTATCAAAATTTTTGACTTTTAAATTGTGGATTAAGAATTGTGACCTACCTTTTGGTCGGCAAATTAATGATAGGATAGTGATCTTTTTCAATCTCAACATTCTCATCTTGATGATCATCTATATAGTTGAAATAGTTGAGATGTTCATATCCATCTTGTTTAGGTGGTAATGGAGGTAATTTCTCAACTAACCGTGGTTTATAATGAGGTTCAGGACCTGGGATTTGTATTTGTGGCTGATCACCCTCAGAATGATAGAAATAATCCTCATGGTCGACTACTGATGGTGGTGGTGGTGGGATATTTACTTGATGCTGCTGGAATTCTACATTAGTATGAGGTTTATGGGGATACCATGGTTCATCTTGTTGTTCATATTGATCATGGTTTTCTGCTGGTGGTGGAGGTGTTTTAAACTGGAAATCCTCGTAATAAAGTCTAGTAGGTGTTTGATCCGATTCTGCTTGTGTTGAAGGACTATCTGTAGGTTCATTAGTTTGAGCAATTTGTTGTTCAAAATTGTGGTTTTTTAAATTTGTCTCAGTTTCATGAATTTTTGAGAGAGCTGCAGATGCCATTGATTTCTTCAATTGCTCATGTTGTCTTAGGGCAAATTGTACATAGTCAAATGAACCAGCATTATTTGTACTAGTTTTACTAGGTGTAAATTCATTCTTGTTTTTTACTAGTAGTAGTTCATCAGGTTTTGAATTTATTTGTGTTTGAGATATTTTTTGAGGTTCACTTGAACCATCTGCTGAAATTTCTGCTGATCTTGTCAGATTTCTTACAGAAATTGCAGAAGACGCTTGAAACGTTGCAAAAAAACAGCATAAGCTCAAAATCAAACTTTGGTTAGGCTTGGTAATCCTCATTCTAACTTCAACTACCTTTAAAATTTGAAATAGATAATAGGAATAGGAAAAGATAAATATTATGATCTTGTTGAACATAACTCATAATACATAGTATTCTTATGTAGTTTAAATTAAAGGCTAATCCTAAGTTCAATTTCAATGCAATAAAGTGAACTTTCTCAAAATTCTTAATAAAAAATTTATCTTGATTAAATCTAGGTATACCTCTATAACTAACGATAAGTACAAGTACGTAATTGCTTGAATTAATTATTAGCTAGTAACTACTTTTTGATAGCACATAACCATACTATCTAGGTATTCGTAAATACTTTTACCTACTAGTAATCATATTGATACTCGTACAAAATGCGTTTTTCTCTAGTTATTAGGATATAATCTAATAAAAACTTGATAACTAGACTTCAAAATTTCTACTTGAAATGGATTTAAAATGAATCTGTAGATTATTCAATATCATTTCATTACTTATTCCTTATCTCAATACATTTTATAACAAAACATTTAAATTCAAGTAATAATGATACTATGAAGTAATTGACCTTTAGGGAATAAGATAATCCATATTGTTTTTTTTTTGTTATTTAAAACACATTGAATGGCAAGTCAAATAACCTTTTTTTAAATTATACCCTATAATTTCTAAAATTACATTCGACGAATCAATATGATAAATACCCATAAAGAATCAAGCCTATTTGTAGTAACTTAATCTGGCAAATAGAAATCAACTAACAAAGTAGCCAGTAAACTTATTTACAGATCTTTAAATTTAGATTACGATCTGGTGATTTTAACCGAATAAGATACTCTAAATTATCTGTCTCTAAATGCATACCTTACATAATAATTTAAATGTCAAATTCGTAAATCCTATCCATATTCTACTACATTTCTCATTTAAAAGTTAAGACAAAAATGGTTGAAACTACATACCTTAAAAGTTGAGTAAGTGATCCTTTTTTATCCGACAAAATTTCGGATTTCAATCCGAACTTTGTTTAAAAACGTGTCTAAATATATATTCTAGTAGATAATTAAAATTTCAAACGAAAGTAAAACTATAGCACAGTACCTACTCTACTACTGTACTTTATCACACTTTGTTGGTTAAGATTATTTTATTTAACTGCTCAAATTTCACCTTTCTGCCCCAACTTTTATATATGGTTCAAATTCAAATCACTCAAGCGAAAAAAAAACTTAATTCACCTGTCCAAAAAAACATGAAAACATATGCATTTCTCATATCATATCAGTAGTACTAGACTTTTAAAATTTTCTTAATAACTCATTCATAAGAATCATAAGTATCATAAGTATCAGCAGTAGTATCATAAGTATCTGTAGTATCTGTTGTTTACTAAAAAGGAAAAATTATAAAAAACTGACTTATTAACGAACTCTCTACTTGTATAACCCCTGAACAGAGGTTCGTAACAAAATACAAAATAGACAAAATAGTCGACACCTCCTCTCATAATCATAATCAACATTATACCTAACTAGTACTATAGTACTTATCACACTACTTACATACATACTTACAAGTATAAACAATCAAAAAAAACTTGCAAAATTATACTACAAAAGGTTTATAAAAATTCACGACCCATGCACGAAAAAAAAACGACCAAAAATCCTCATTTATTTTAGAGAGATTTTTCTCATTTAACCCTTTGTGAAATGACTTGACAATACTCGTAGTTAACTTACATAGTCATTTTTTTCAAGTAGCGAAATGACTTTTTTTTGTTAATTTTTTTTACACTTGTCATTTACTTTTGTTTTGTTTGAATTAAAAAAACTAGAGCCAAAGACCAAAACGAGGGGGGAAAAATGGCAAATCATTTGGTTTGTTTTTGGTTTGATGAATGTATGATGGTAAGAATTTCATAAGAATTTGAAATTTTGATAGGAAGTCTACTACCTTTGAGTAATCAGTACTACAGTACTAAGCAAAGCATACAAAGTAGCTAAAAAGGAAATTGAAATTATAAAAGTTACGAGTTTAGATAAGAGTTTACTCTTATGAATCATTTTAATTGAACTTTGATGTGGTTGATTGACAATCAAGTGAACTTTACTTATCATTACATTACGAGTACCCTACTATTACATTTCAAGTAAGAAATTAAAAAATTAAAAATGCAATTACTACTACTATGTCTGTATAAGTGCTTATGGGAAATTACAAGTAGTACCCTACTGGTAGTAGTAGATTGCTATTATGCGATATTATAGAAAGAGAAATCTAAAATCAATTTGTTATTTGTACTGAATTAGTAATTTGTATGCACTTACCTATAATGGTTTAATTGTGATAGAAAAACAATAAACTCGTTCGACTTGTCCTCTAATCTGGGGAATCTTTGAAAAAGAGCAATCATATCTGTACAGATGAACCTATCTATAAGGTATAAAGCTAACATACATATTGGTGTAAAATATATGGTCTTTAGTGTTTAGTTTTTAGACAGAGTACTTTTAAAATGAGTCAAAATCGTCCTAAACAATCACATTTTCGAGATTTTTTAAAGCCTAAATAGGTGAGGAATTCGACTTTCTGATCCGAAATCCGGTTCAGATTAGTATTTTTTTGTTATTTTGTGACAAATGGCCTACAAAAAAGAACCTACAGACAATAGTCCTACCAACGCAACGGTCGGTAGGACCTACAACGCGTTGGCCTACAGAGACAAATGGCCTACAGGCAAAGCACCTGCAGACAATATATCTAACTGCTCAAATTATATGTCATAAATGGCCTACATTTTATTTAAACTGAAATTTTTTGAAAATATATCCGAAATATAGACATATAGGGTTTAATTTTTGAAAATTTTGTTAATAAATTTTTGAATAGGAAATCTGAAAGAAGTAGGCCATTTGTCCGTTATACATTTGTCTTTTTGGTCAAATGTAGCTATAGGCTTTTGTCTGAAGGACATTGGTCTTGTAGGCCCTTTGTCTTTTTGTAGGTTTGATGCTTGTAGGCCTTTTGTCTTTAGGTTTTATGACGACAGACGCAATTTGCGACTATTTTTTAGACTATTTTGATAAATATTATGCAAGTTGCTTTATAAAGAAATTCTACTGTACTAGGTTAACGTACTTGTATTAGTATTTTTTTTATATTTTACGACTTAAATGGAATCATATGATCGATGCATAGATACTATTACCACCACTAGCTTAGTAAAGTCTTTATTGTCCATAAATTATCTAAAATATTTAGACCAATAAACTAAAAAGGTTATGCATTGCATTAGGTAAATGAGAGAGATCAAGAAGAAAAGGGAAATCTCTTAAGAAATATATTGAAAAAAAGTTGACTTTTAAACTTTAGATGAAATTATGATTAAATTAAAAAAGGTGAACTTGATCTTGTACATGTAACACCTTGGCATTTGGAGATATTTTATTTTTATTTAAGTATGTATTTTATGGTATTTTTATCAAGTCTCAAATCGGAGAACTTGAGAAAGAAAGTAAAATAACCTTAAAAATCGTAAAAAATCTGAAACTGCATTTTTATCTCCTTTCAATGACATGAGACACGCTTTGCAAATTTTTTTTCTACTGGCCAAATTAAACAAACATTTAAATTTTTTTTAAGTCCTAAAAATTCGTGAGGAGCCTCTTAAACTACTTGGATTCTAATCTTTCAGACCTAGTCAGGGTATAATTAAATGACAAATTTAAAAATTTAAAATCCTCTTAAAAATAGAGGTAGAATTGGGTCAAAATAGTCTCATTTGATTGTGTGATAGAGACCTAGTGATATGATTTACTATTTTCAAGTTTATTGACTACTACTTGGAAAAAGTACTTTAAAAGTTAAATAGATACTTGGAAATAATTCGAAAATTGGTATTCAAAATTCAAACTATACCTACTTAAATATTAAACACTTATATTAAATCTACTGATACATCAGTACCCTATCTACAAGCTAATAAAAATTTTGCTCTAAATGAGTGCTCTAAATTATCAAGACAATTCGCAAATTTGAAAATTTCTTAGACTTAAATATGCTCTTAATTCAGAAGGAGAAATCAACACACCCTTTTCCACTACTCAATTACTTTTTTATGAGCTAAACAAACCGAGATTTGTGAACAATCATTAGAAAATGGACCCTATGAACCTACTTAAATAACCCTAATCCAACAACAAAGATCAAAAGTTCCCAAAACCTGATGAAACCTGATGAACCTGATTACTGGTTCATAAATTTCTTGGAATCTACAAATTTTTGATTGCTCAAAAAGTAACAATTTTGCTTTTAAAAAATCTAATACTCGTATCGTACCAACTGATAAATCTCTCAAAATCTCTCAAAAATCAAAAAATGCAGTTTATAGAGCCTGCCTGATATCTCAAAAAACCTTTTCTAAAACGATGAGCATTTTTTTCAATTTTTCATGAGAAAAGTACCTAATTATATCTCCATAAAATAGTCATAAAACAATGCTTATAATTGCTAGTTCTACTAGATACTTTTAAATTTTTTATCTTACTTTTACTCAATCAAGAAACTACCTACCTATTAGTATAGAATACTGATAATTGTTTATTCACGAAATTTCGAATTTACATTCATGTAAATAGAGATAAGTTGTAGGTATTAGGTACCTACCTAATTGTTTTGTGAATTTTGAGGATTTTGAGATTTTCTAAAGATTTGAATGTCAATGTCATAGTCTAGTATACGAACTACTATTGTACTATAGTAGTATTATGATGTATAATGTAGTCATAAAACTTTTAAGAACCCTTTTAAATGCTCGTAATTTGTCAAATTTTGCCTTTTTTTTGTCATTTTATATGATCCTATGCATTTTATATGATTGGAAAGTGGAAGTTGTCGATGCAAAAAAAAAAGAAATTTCTCCTCAATTAAAATTGCATTGTTAATTGTAATTACAAATAGTTTGAGAAATTATCATCAAAATTTTTATGAATTTTTTTATGACAATTCATTCTATTTTGGCACCTTTCTCCTAATCTCATATAATTGCTTACATATATGTATCTATATGATACTCGTACTAATACATATCAGTATCAGTATATGTTATACTCGTAGTCTAAAGTAGTAGTTTAATATGTTCAATTAAATTCATATTAATTTCCACTTGGCCAGGTATCAAGAGCAAAGGCTGTAAAATCTTGTCAAAATCTATTTTTACCCAGCTTATTCTTCACCTTTCTCAGAAATATTTTATTGTCGACATAAAAAAATTTTAATTTGAAAACAAAAGTAGGTATTTAAGTATTTAAGAAGAGATTTAGAAAATCTGAAGATTGAAGATTCAAATTTTTACCATTTAAATGAACGATGACTTGAGAGATTTTATTGGGGACCCCCTGACAATTTACATTTTGTAGTTTATAGAGTATTTATATCTCTGTTAATTCGAATAGATATTAAATACCTTCTTGATTTAAATTAAATATCCCCAAGTTAGTTTGAAGTTTAAGGAAGCTTTATATGAAAAAAAATTCTTATAAAATAGAGAGATATTTAAAGATTTAAAGGAAGTTAACAGGTAAGAGAAATCGTGATTAAATTTCTAGTTGAGATGGTGATGGTGAATAGGAGGGCGATGGTCTCAAAGAATTGAGATAAAAAAAACGGACTTTTTGCACCATATATATCCTATGCAGTGCTGACAAGGTTAGGAGACATTTATTTGGCTTAATATTATACCATAGATTAATTGTCATAAGCATTTGGCCAAAAATGTCAAAAAATCAATAGATGCGTGATTAGAGCTTAACAACTTGTTTGTAATTTTGAAAATTGTAAGGATCAACTGGATATTTCGGTCAAAATATTTCAATCTACCTAGGACCTAGATGTCTGAAATTCTAGATGTTCGCTAGTATTTACTAGGCTTTAATCAACTCACTAGAAGTTGATTATTAATTGTGCGAGCAAAGCAACGAAAACAACACAAGTTGGGTTTCCCACAAGTTGCCCCATTTTTCGGGTTCAAAGGTCAATTTTCGAGGTCAAAGGTCAACTCCCGGGTCAAACTGATATAAAATTCTGAATCTCCATCATCGATTACCCCTAAAGTCACTTAAACCTCATTTGGGTGAGATTTTTTAAAACCACGGTGAAGATTGGAAATTCCGAGATAGCCAATCGACTCATTTTTTTATCCTAGTTCCGAATCTGAAAACATTTCTCCGGGCACTCGTCCCGTTCCAGAGATAATTGAGGTCAAAGGTCAAATTTGGAAA